>VYXC01003149.1:299519-370126 GCA_013397175.1 Platysteira castanea
CCTCCGCCGTCCCTCCGCTCCTCCCGCGGCTGCAGCGGCGCCCGGGGCCGGGGGAGCCCCGCGGACCTTTGCCCCCGGGCTGAGCTGCTGGGGATCGGTGTGAGCCGGCCGTGGCTGCCCGCCGGCCTTGCCCGGGGTGTCAGCGTCATCCCTGGGGTAAAGCGGGTGAGGGTGCCTGGGCAATCCGGGGAGCTCCCAGCCAGCGGTGGGGGTGCTGCTCCACACTGGGGACCCTCCTCAAGGGCTGAGTGTGGGCAGCATGGAGCAGATGGACCCGAAAGATGCCTGGCCCCAGCGGGAGCCTTTTTTTCAGGGTTTGCAAACTCTGTGAGGTCAAGCAGCGCCGGGGCTGGTCCATCACCCACTAGCTTGCAGGTCCCAGGACAGAGGGAGAAAGCTGTCGCCACGATGGCCAGTGCCAGCCAGCATGGTCTCTGTCCTCTTGGCACATGCCTTCCGTGTGTCTCCTGGCCTGGTTGTGACTTCCCATGGCAAGATTTATCACTTATGTGCTTGTTCGCACCAGAGGGAGTTTGCTATCTGGAGGTGATTTGGATGCCACAGTACCTTGGAAATTAAAAGTTAAGGCTCATAAGGGACTCCCTTCACATCAGAACCACCTGCTAGGCTGAACCTTTGGAGAAGAGCAAGAGCATCCTCAGGAGATGCTGCACCCTGCCAGCCTGCAATAAGAACTTGAGAACTGTGTCAGGCCCATCTCCCCAGGAACGTGCATCCAAAACCAACCAACCCCCCTGACAGCCAACCAAGCAGGAGTGTGAGGGTTGGCAAAGAGGGTTGGTCTGACAGAGCAGAGGTTTGCTGCCTGCTCTGTAACACACAGGTGGCACTGGCTACACTTTTTATCCCAAAACAGACAAAAGATCTGGTCTTGCATGGGAATATGTCTCCCATGCCTCCACATCTTCAGCCAAGCTCAGGGCCGTCTCTTTCCCTACCCTGCGTTCTCCTTGGCCACATTGTGGTGCACAACCAAGCTTCTGCACTGGCTGTGGAGTAAGAAGGGAATCTATTAAAAAAATGTCTGTGAGGGAGTGATAACTCACCATCACAGCACAGGCTGCTGGGACCTTCCAGCCTCCTGGCTTGGCACATCAACATTATTGTGTTTCAGTGGCCAGATCTGCTCAGCGGGGTGGCCACTGGGGCTGCTCTCAGTGGTGTCCCTGGGATTTACATCAGCTGCCACTGGATCGTCACCCCTGCACGGAGAACAAGCCGTGCTATTGAGGCCAGGCTGGGGAGGGCAGCAGGTCCTGCCCGCAGCCTGGTACATCTCGACACAACGGCAAGGGGAGAATAAGTGACTGTTTCATGAGGGCTGGTGTGGTGGGAGAAGAGGAGAAATACACTAATGCAGAAACATCTCAGCTAATTATGGTAATGCAGCTTCTGCAGGGGGACCTGAAGTAGGCACAAACACTTCTCAGCACTCATAAGAACTTGGAGGCTCTTTTGGGTTTTCTTTTGGGGCAGGGCAGGGCTCCCCACTTTGAGCAGGACCTGGGCTGGGAAAACCCATGATGGCCATGACGCCTCCAGGCAAAGGCATAAGGGTTTGGGATCTATCTCTGCCTCAGTCCACCTGGGATCATCAACTCATTAAACTCTGCAAAGACCTTCTCCAAACCAAAGTGCTTCGCTGCAGGAGTGCAGGGGCTGAACAGCACCAATGTCCCAAGCCCTCCGAGTCCCCGTTTCCCTGGCTACATCCACGGTGGAGCATGCAGCCAGGCACCCCTTCCAGCCCCCTGCCTTGCCATGAGCATCCTGGGGGACCATGGGTGTTCTCTCGTGCCTGCTGGCTGTGAGAGACCCGAGGCTGGGCTCTCGAGCTCTCTTAGCAAGGCACTGGGTACTTCAGTGTTCACTGGGGCAGGGACTGGCGTGCACAGCCCCAGCCAAGCACCCGGGGTGTGGAGAGCTGGGCTCACTCTCACCATCTCCAGCCAGATGAACAATTGAGTGTCTGCTTCAGCATGGAATGATAATGAGGGCAGAGCAGTGGGGAAGTGCACAGCGTGGGGTGAAACCCCAGGCAGAAAGAGCTGAGATGTGAGCCTGGGTGTCCTCTGCCACCATGGCACAGATATGCTCAGGGGACTGCTCCCTCTGCTCCTTCCCCAGCTGTGTTTGAGGTCTGTAGACAGACATCTGAAACCCTTGCTTGCCCTCTGTTCCCCAGCCCCTTTGTGGCTGGAAGCTGACTCATTCCACAGCCTTCTTCCCAGCACCCACAGTCACCGTTGGTCTGTCCTTCCCCCCACTTTTTAAGACATCAAGTGTATACCTCCCATCATGGTGTTTCCCTCTGATCCTTGCATGTATGCTGCTGATCCAGGTCACTCGGATAACATATTATCAGTGTAATTTGATTTCATCTTCATAATGAAGGCATTCTCCTTAAATACTAGTTCTCCCAACTCCTGCCCAGAGGCAGTATCCAGCCTAAATCCAGAGGTCTGTGTACCCTGTTGTTAAAACAACCAAAGTGCTGACAATTTTCCATGGTCCTCTTTGGTACTAGAAAGTTTTTTTTGGGTTCAGTTTGAAAATTGCTTGCTCCAGCTCAAGTTTTTCAGTTTCTAGTTATTTTTGCATCCACAAGTCTTTGGCTGTTGGTGAAGAAGCTGTTGTTTAGCCCTGGAATGGCTCCAAATCTTTCCACTGGGTGTATTAGTTATCCTGAGCTCCTAACCATAGCTGGGGTATTTTTAGCTCTGCACAGCAGTCATCAAACAAACACTGCCACAAGGTCTGCAGGACTCCCTGAGGTCCCCCACAGCCCAGCTCCTTCTGCTGCTCCAGGCTCAGTTGTGCAGAGATGACCATGAAACCCCACCTGGGGAGCCAACCAGGACTGTGACCAAGTGCTTTGTGCCATCCCCGTGTGATCCACATCCAGGCTGTGGCCGAGCACACGGACAGGCACAGCTCGTGCTTTCTTACAGGAGAGCAGGGTGCTCTGCCTGGCCTTGGTGGTGCCTTTGTGGAGGTGTAGAGGTGATTGCCCTCCACTCACTCCCACCATGGAATACTTCCTGCTACAGAAATACACCAAAAAGCTGGTAGGAACAAGAGCAGAGTAGCCCCTTGCTCCAGACTCGGCTGCTGCCTGCTCTGTGGGCACGATGCTGCGTTGTCTCCTGGCCAGGCTGATCCTCCAAGCAGCACCACATCCACACTCAATCCCTTTGAAGACTCTGGAAGCAGCCTCCCCTTTTTCATAAAAGAAGGAATCAGTCTGTCTGGCCTCCCCTTGGCTCCCTGGCAGTTCCTCCCAGCCTGCGTGCCTTGCCAAGCCCTTACTGGTCTGGGTTTAATAAGCAGCAGCTCTGCTCCAGGGATGGAAATTAGAGGTGGATGCTGCAGCAGAGCCAAGTGCAGGGACAGGGTGGCAAAAGCTTCTGGATCCCTCATTGCCCGTGTTTCTGCAATGGCACAGACACAGACGAGGCCTGGCTTAGGAAATGCACTGTGCCACAGCTGGATTTGCTTCTGGAGCAGTGTGTAGCTCCTGCTCGGCCTCCTTGTTTTTCCACCTAACTCCGCATGGGATTGGAAAATACCACTGGAATATGAAATATGAACCAGGACCTGTAGGATGACCCCATGTCGGTGGGCTAGCAGCCAGAGCCCAGTGGGACAGCCCAGTTCCCAGCAGACACTAAATCCCTGTGTCTCAGCAGCTCTGCTTTGCCCTAAGTGTTTGTAAAATAACACTTTTCCAGGAGCACTGCTGGTGTTCACGCCTTAGATCTCTATTCTGCTGTTCCCCTGTCCTGACAGCTCTGCTCCGTGAGGTGCCCCAAATGCTGGCAGGAGGAGTGCAAGTCAGGCAGTCACCAGAAGCCAAAAGTTCAATGAGTTCATCTTTGGGTCCACTGACAGCCAAAATATTGTTAGAGAAGTAGATTGGTAAGGAGCTTGGAGCTAAATCAGCTGATGAAGGGTTTGAGAAGGGAACCTCTTTCTTTCCTCCCCAGCTACTTCCCTTGTTGCCCACTGACCTCATTGTGCCATCCTTCCTTTTGCCCTCATGACCATAACTGGGCTCCCATTCAGACGGAAGCCTATCTGAAGTTGGTGGAATATTGCTCTGGGCCATCTCAAGGCATGGTGACGAATGTGCTTTGTAATGGGGCAAAATGTAATCCATGTGCTTCATCCGTTCCTCCATCCCTCACTGGAGATGTTTTAAGCAGAACTGAAACCTGTTCTGTTGGAGAATTTACTTAAACAGCTTCATCTCCACAGAGGAAGGGTTGTAAAGCTACACCACCCACTGTGACTCAGCCAGCAGTGAAGGAGTGTTAAAGCCATCTGATTTCAGACCCACAGATGTATCTTCTGTGGATAAGACTTGACACCAAAGAGATCTGCCAACCCGTAACTTCATGCAAGCAGCTCCTGCTCTCCTTGGCACTCAATAGCCATGAAATCAGGGGCCCCTGATTATTCGCTCTGTGTGTGTCTGTCTTGTCGGCACTTGGAATATATGTCACATCCTCCTGTTAATTCATTCCCAGAACTTTGCATTGTTTCAACTGAGAATGATTCCTGGCAGGAGGAAAGCAGGAGCAGGTGAGTGGCTGGCAGAGGATGTGCTGGACAGGCTCAGACCCATTTAGGATGGCTTGAGGTACCAGGGATGTGCACCTCAGCCCGTGCCAGCAGTTAACATTCCCGATGACAGGAAGCGGGATGTACCCATGTCCTGTCTGCTGCTGGTCTCCATCCAGCACATAGCATGGCCCCCCAAGCTTCATGACAAGATTTGAGTTGTTCGGGGGTTTCCATGCACTGGTGACCTGCAGGGCTGTAGGACCAGCTCTCTGTAGCCTCAACATCAGCCTAAGGTTACTCAGAAAGGGCAGCTGGTGGACTGAGTGTGGCTAGATCTGTCCAGATGTGAGCTGTGATGCTGCAGTGGAAAACGGCATCCCTGTGCCAGAGCAGGCTTGTAACAGGAAAAGCCAGCCTGAGGGCAAAGCAGGAACACAAGCTAATTTGGGAACACAATGGTTATGCTAATCAAAACACCTTCCAGAGGAGAAGGGAAGGAAATTACCTAATCCTTCACTATGCAGCGTGGCGTCCCTGTGCCCAGGCTGAAGGACCAGGGCTATGTACAGCTTGGAAGAAAGGGCATTTCCACCTGGGCAAGGAAAAAATCCCTGGGACCTCTTTGCTCCAGACCCTCTCCATCCACACTGGGTGGAGGAGAGTCCTCCTCTTCCCATCCCCAAACTGGCTTTAGGTCCAGAAAAATTCATGCTTCTCTTGAAAGTTTGGCTGAACACAAACTTTCGTGACTCAGGAGCTTAGCAAGAAACTTCATCAGAATTTGGAAAATCAGCTGAGAAGGGTTGAAGCAGTTCAGGGACATGCAGCCCGTCTTGCTCCACTGCCAACAGACTGGGATGGGGCAATCGCTGGCTCTGTCAAGGGAACTCTTCCCACTTCCCGTGGATGATCTTAGCAGGGTTCATGCTCATTGCCTGACTCAACATCTGGAAACTGTAATCCCACTGAAAACAGCCCAGGAAGGCTCTCCTAACAAGCCAGGAGCAAGCACAGCTCCCAGTTTTGAGAAATCCCAGGGCATGGCCCCAGATGGAGAATGTAAGGTATTTTGGGGATGCTGATGCTACAGAGCATGAGTAGAGGACAAGAGTGCACTTTCAGCATTAAATAAAAACCCACAAAATGCCTCTGGCTTAGAAGAAACACACCTCAGCTGAGGACAGGCTTCCCTGTTTGAGGCTCTCCCATGTTTCCAAGGCTCCTCTGCCTATTGTCCCCACACCTCCAATGTGAAACCCATGTGATGCCTTTCATCCCCTGGCTGAAGCCAGGAGCCAGCAGGGAGAAAGTGTGAGCCATGCCTAGGGTCAGAGGTCTGGATGCACCTGGAGGGACTGCAAAATACAGGCACAAGAGCCATGACGGGAAAGCAGAGAGCTGAAGGGGTTTTTCTTCTGTTCCATGAAAAAAACAAACTCTGTAAGCAGCATATTTTTTTGGAGGAGAAAAACCTCTTCATGGAATATGGAATTTTCTTTTCCCTTCACCACTCCAAATTTTATGTGGCTTTCTATGGGGAAAAAAGAACTGACTTGCAATTTTTTCCCTTTGTTTGTGTCCTGTTTGAATGTTTCTCCAGCCTACAAAGGGACACCTATGGAGGGTGGCACTGGTCCGTGAGACAGTGGTGGAGGGGAGATGGGAAGTCATCCCTCTGGTGTGATGTGGAGGACAGAAACCACTCTCTGAGCTCAACACCACCTGGGCTAACACAGCTTCCACCCCACTGCTCATTCCTCAGCTCCTGTGCACCAGCAAAAAGCAGCCAAGCCCTCCACCTGCATTTTGTTAAACCTCTTTATTTCCATGTGACTTCCAGCCCTCTCCCCTCCACATGAATCTTAGAGTGACTTTCTCTTGCTGGGTACAGGCATCCAACACACACCCACTGTTGCAAAGAGGATTTTGCAGAGGGCCAACAGCCCCTGTCTCGGCAGAAAAAACCCCTTACTTTAAATGTACTGGGATCTGCCACACCAACACTGAAATATATCAGAAAGTCTCTAAAACAAACACACCTAGGGATGGTTTTTTACCCAGAGAAGCAGGAGAAAGAGAAGAAAAAAGAAGAAAAGGAACAAAAGGAGAATTTTTCTTTTTAATTGTAATTTTTAAGCAGTTTCTCTTCCAAAAAATGGATCTGGAAACCTCAGGCTTGGGGTTAAATCTGCATGTGAGGTGGCACTGAATAATGCCAAGGTAAATCCTAGCTCTGAATTAGTCTCCTTAGAGCAGAGCCATGTACCTGCACATTGCTGTCCAAGAACATGCTGTGCTCTCTGGCTGCACACACCACTTTGTACTCAGAATCCTGTCTCTGAGCAGAAAAGGGATTTTTATATTAGCAAATTAAAAAAAACCAAAAACCTCCTCTTCAAGTACATGTACAGTTGCACCCAGGTGCCAGGCTGACATTTTGGCCAGGTGAGGGGCTGGAACCTGCTGCTGAACGTGGGTCAAAGCAAGCCCCAAACGCTGCAGCAGCAGCACAATATGAAGGCTCATGCTGGAGTGTCAAAACATCGTGTTTGGGATGTGGGAAAGGTCTCTGGGTGTGCAGGGGGAAGCTGGAAGTTGTGTGAGGAATTCAAAGTCCAGTTTCAGGTTTGCCAGAGGTATCTCTGTTGTCCCACCACCATGGCACAACAGCTGAATTGACATTTTGGGCTGGTTGCTTGTGCCATCCCTGTGCTTGGCTCACCTGCTCCTCACATTTTAAGTTCCCTGGATGCTCCTGCAGCACCTCACACACCAGTGACTCCAGCCTGGCCTGACACCTCGCTGCTATCACCTTGTTTTCCAGGTGTGCTGAAACAAAACCTGCCCTGGAGGGAAAGCACATGCCCAGCCACTCACACTCGGGCTCTGCTCTCCCTGAGCACTGGAGAACCTTCGGCTCACACTGGAAGAGGACTTTTGGCCAGCAGTCGCCTTGGCAAGGGGCAGTGTTATTTGGTATTTGACAAGGGCCTTAAAAGTAAAACTGGAGCAAAGGAGGTTGAATGGGAAAGCTGGGAATCAGGTCACCATGACTCTGGTCAGTTTGAAGTGCTCTGACACGGCAGAGCCGTCCCGTGCACAATGGCCTTTGGCATGCCCATTCCTCCCGGGAGCTGAGCGTGGATCCCTCCCAGACAGCAGAAGTGCTTCCCTTTTCCACTGCCAGGGGCAGTGACTCTTGTAAATCTCTTCATACGGCCTAATTAACCTCTGGGAATGGCTTATAAAGAACAAAGTGTTGTAAAATTCAAACATTTAGATGTGCCGTAAGTGCCAAGATTATCTTTAAAAGCCCCTGCAGTGAACCCTTTCAAATAACACATTTTAGGGTCTCTGTCTTAGCAGCACATGCTTAAAATTTAACAGAGGGCAGGGAGTTACACTTCTCAGGCTTTTTCTCAGCTGTCCTGGTTAGACACACATACATATATTTATACTGCAAGCTGTACTTTGACTCTGTGTACTCGAGAGAAATACAATGTAAAGCTTGTCTGCATTGCTGCCTTCACTCCTATTTGTATTTTAAGGACCTATCTTGACTCATGGATGAGACACATTCTCCTAAAAGTGTCACATTTCCATAAATACCTAAAAAAGCAAGAACAGGTACTTGTCAACCTGCCCTAGTTCAAGTGGAAAAGCAAGTCACAGACTTGTTTGCAAGTCTGTAGGTATTACTGAGGGCACTCTCGTGATCATCAAAGCCGTGCTCAGCCATCAGCACCTGTGCTCCTGGGTGGAAAGTTGGTGTTTCCAGTCATGGCTCTCCATCATCTGGTGAGGATCCAAGGAGGAGGATCCACAGGCTCCACAGTGGCTCAGATCTGTCACTCCACCAGCCTCTGCTCTCCAAACTCCCCCCTCACTCTGGATTCCTCTATTTTCAAATGTCAGGTCGTGCTGTTCTTCAGAAGCTGCTAAACACATACAGCCAGGGCTTTCACTAGAAAATTTTCCTCATTTAATAATAGCCAACCAGAATATTTGATTTACCTGTGCTTATTTATTCATTGAGTGTATTGGTGAGGCTACATTTGTTAATTCAGCCAGTTGAATGTTCTCCCCTCCTCGTGTGACCAAATAAACAGAGAATAATCTCAGAACAAACATCTCTTCAGGGAGCCCATGCCTTTGAGAAAGGCTGTCTGAGGCTCAAAAACAAAGGAAAAATATTAATAATGCTGGCTGATGCTCCTGAACCTTCTCTAAGTGCACCAAATAATTTGCAAGGGGCGAGTCCGTAGTGGATCTTGTGAAGTTTTAGGATTTACGTGGGACCAGCTGGAGAAGGGGACACCCAGGGACGTGCACAGCCAATGTTGAGAGAGCGATGCCGCTCCTGTACCAGCAGCTGCCGGGAACAAAAAGTTTTTGCAATCAGCCAGCGGGAGTTAAAGAAGAAAGCAGCCTGGCAGTAAATATACTTAGCAAATTCAAACAGTGAAAGAGTTCCAGGAAACCAAGATAACCCTGCAGGCACAAAGATCCTGATCCAAAGCCCACGGAAGTTGGTGGAGAAGAAAATCCTGTTAGCTTTTAGGTGAAGCCCAAGGAAAGTCAAATAAGAGGTCCGGTCCCAAAGAGTCTGTAATTCTTCCCAATTAAACAGCCACCCAAATCTCACACGCCTTCCCTGGCAGCTCCTCCCTTGCAGCTTGGCCCCCACAATGGGAATTTGTACGCATGTCTATACCTACATGTACATTTTTTTACTCACCCTGGCAGCTCTCTGGTGTCTGTGACTTTGTCCCAAGACTGAGCATTTGGTGTTTCTCCTTGAGCTTCCTGTAGTTACAAGGGTATTTAAAGACTTCCAAAGGCAGGAAAAAAGCCCTGAGCAACCCCAAAAGCAGAACATTTCCACATAACCTCACAGTGCTCAAAACCAGGGTGTGGGGTCCATGGGTCACACAGTGGGGACCAGCATCCCACAGCATGGAGAGGATACATGACAGGAGCAGCCAGACAGTTGCCAGGTTGAAGAAGGCACACTTTGCACCAGGGTGCAAAACCCTGGCTTAAGTAGGATCCTTGTTTTGGCTGCTCAGCAGCCAGTGGACCTGGCTGAGCACTTTACTTTTAAAATAAAATGTGGGGTTTTTTACTTCACCCCTTTTAACTGCAGTTGCCTGGAATAAAAATTAGCAGTTACACAGTGCCTGCTCCAGAGACCACTGACATCAACAGCAAATTGTTCCTGCCTTCAGTGGGCTTTGAATCAGATGCTAAAAATGCAGCCCAGCCCATCCACATCTGCAATACCACAGTCAGAAATGAGTTCAAGCATCCTAGTAATCCAGGGAGGCGGGGGGAAAAAAACCCAAGGTGACATCTAGGAAAAGAAATGTGCCACAAGCCAGCAGCTGCCTTGGAGCTCTGAAGGGGGATCAGGAGCATGGGAGGGGATTGGCACTGCCCAGTTAGAAGGACCATTGCCCTCTTAATACCAACGTTATCCAGCTCCAGCTTGGCTGCTCAGTTTCTCCATGCTGACAAGTTTTACTGTCCCCGGGCTGTCAGGGCAAAGTTATGCAGTGGTTTTCCAACAGAAAGACCCTTGTCAAAGCAGAAAGTGTCTTCCTGAGAACGATATGTTTGTATGAGAAAGTATAGACATCTGCTTTTTAAGCATCCCCTTCCTCCTCTGGACTTATAGCACTAAAATGAATTGGAGAAAAGATAAGGCTGCTGGGTTTTTTAATTACAATCTTTATCAATGAGCAGCTTTCACAACATCAGAAAGGAAATCAAGTTGAGACTTTGGAAAACTTTTCCTGGAAACAACTCCTTTTTTTAAGTAGGGTTTCTTAAGGTGATTAAAACTAAAGCAAGGGCTGCATCTGCTGAGCATTCCCTCTCTTTTAACATTTTAACCCACTGAGCCCTTTCAAACAGATTTTATAAAGAGTGATAAAAGTTTTCTGGGGAAAGAACTCTGAAGAAGAGCTCCTACAAATCTTTGCCTTCCAACCAGAGAGGCAGCTGGGTTGTGAGGGCATCCAGCATGGCACAGCTTGGCTACCACAAGACCCATGGCCAGTGTGTGGTCAGGGAAAAAAGTTAATCCTTCTTCAAAGTAGAGGTGCCTCCGGTTTTCCATGACTATGACTGACTCACTGGAGATCAGGTCCCCGGTGAGTGAGGCAGGCAGTGATTTGCAACCCACGTGATTCCCACCCATCACGCTTTCACCTCGTAGCAGAGCCGGTCTCGCCCTGCTTGCTCGTATTTGCCCGTCTTGGAGAGAAAGCATCCCTTGGCTGGCAGCAGGGAAAGCCCTGGTGGATGCTCTGCCCTGGCTGGGAGTAGCCTCTGCTGGCTGATGACCTGAAGAGGATGTGAGTTACAGCTCTTTTGAGGGGCAAGCCCTGCTGCGAACTCACTTGCCTCCTTCCCACAACTTTTCCCCCACCACAGTTCACTCCTCACCAAATCAGAGGCAGCAGGTCAGATCTTATTGTCCTGGCCAGGTCTGCCTTGTTTTGCTGTTCCCTGGTCAGAGACAGCTCTCCAAGGGCACACATGGGTATCAGTAAGGCTGCTGTTTGTCTTCCACCTCAGCAGTGGCTCAGACCACACGCCTGCCAGAACTTCTCTGAAGGCCAAGACCAAAGGGCCCCATCCCTGAAGGAGATTACCATAATTCCTATCCAGAAGAGCTGAGCATGGCATCTCCTCCAGCTTTCCAGGCTTATAATTTCTAATGCAACCACCCCCCGAGGCAGCTCACATTTACAGGTGTTCAGCATTGATGCTGCCTTGGTGGAGTCCTGGGCTCACTCTTCCTTTTTAAGCACATCCCTGCCTGAACACAAAGATTTCCAGCTGCTTGCAGCATCTCAGGGAGCCACACCAGTAGGTGCTAAAAATCCTTGGGCCAGACCACCTGCAGCTACATCTCTGCCTCTCTGTAAGCTGATGTGCTTCTGCTCACCCACCCACCGAGGAAGGCCTGGTCTGCTCTATCTTCTTACAGTTATTTCCTCTTTCCCATAGGATTTTGAAGTGCCAGGAGGTTTTTTTTCTCTGCACAAAATAATGCTTTCCCCCCATCCTTGGGTAGCGCAACACCTAAGAGTAATTCCTTTACAGAAGCCTTGTGGGTTAAATCATGTGTTGTCTGTTCTGATTGTCATTAATAATATTGGATTATTTTTGTCCTTAATATGTCCCTATGGAGATTCACGTTCCCTGGGGCTCTGCTGAACTCATGTGCTCACAATTTCCTACTGGAAAAATCAAGACAGGGATGTAAAAAATATCTGAGGGGAACATCCTTTCCTCCTCACCAGCTAGCCAAGAGGAGTTGGCAGTAAAAGACCAGTTATGGCTGCTCCCTGATGCTCCATTTCATTTGTGTTTCCAGCGTGTGGAAAGAGACTTTTGGTGGGCACAGAAGTATTTTGTAAGGCTGAGCTTACAGTCCATCAAGCAGGTACCGTTCAGGGGTTTAAAAAAAAAATCAGTGGCCACCCAGAGTACACAAAAGGGAGGGACTGGCTGAGGTCAAGCTGCAGCACAGAGCTTAAGAAGGGGAGCAGGAGAAGAAGAAGAAGAAGCAGCTGGAGTTTCAAATGCAGAGAATTAGTAATCTGTGGACTTCACATTGCTGTGTTAAATTACATTATTTAAGCCATTGTCTGAAACCAGTCACATCCAAAGATCCTATTGCAGGTTCTCCTCACTCATGTCCAGCCTGAGTAAAGCCGTTCATGCAGATACACCAGAAAACACTGCAGAGCACTGCTGCTCCTTTCTCCAACAAGTTCCTCTATTAAAAATAAATCCCGGGGAAGAAATACACTCTGTGGGGTTGGGAGGGGTATTTGTATGAAAGCAGCACCTCAACAGCAGAGCATAAAACCAGCTGAATTCTTGTCAGCACTGCCAAAAGCCTTGACCATCACAGTAATTCCCAACTGGCACATAAAGCAAAAGCCTTCACCTAATCACAGAGCCAGCCCAAATCCTGGCCTCTGTCCATATCACTGACAGCTCAGTGACAGCAATTTGCCTTTCTGGAAAGAGGAAACAGGAGCTGACACAAGAACCTCATCACTGCTGGTAGCTGCAGCCATCAGCAGCTGCTGAGCTCATTCCCTTTCTCTGCTTCAAAGGAACATGCACACCCAGAGTGGCCAAGAAAGCCAGGACCAAGTTCAGATAAGCCTGTGAGCAAGCAGGTTACCAAATCAGCAAGGCCAGCCTGCAGAAGAGTTGTGGCACCCTGCCCAGGAACAAGAGCACGTCAGGCTGGGGAAGGGAATCCTGAGCTAGAAAGAAGAGAGGTTTAGGATAAGGGGAAGCTTCCTCAGAAACAGACAAAAAGTATTATCAGGAAATAGTCTAGTCAGCAATGTAGCATTTAGCCAGTGAAAAGCACAGAAATGGTGCTGCCCAAATAGCCATATGCAGGTGGAAGTATTGCCATAATTAATAAGAATTGCAGGTTACACTTGATAAACTAGAAAAGAAACAGATGCACTCCCACTGAGAATCAGCCCCCAAGAGAAGCCACTGCTGAGAAAAGCCTGTCCTGTACCTCAACACAACCTGTGCAGAGTGGGGTCACATCCCTGAGGTGTGAAAGCTTCAAACTCCCTTCTAAAAGCACAGAAGTCTGTCTGAAGGGAAGCCATCTTTCAGGAAGAGGGACCTTTACTGTAATAGCTCCACTGCACTCACCCCAAATTCTCCCTCAGGGGCAAACAAGATGTCACATAAAGCATCAAGACATTTGTGCTTTTCTTGCACTGGAATGGCAAAGATGACTTTGGCCACCACAACACTTCAGTAGGGAGAGTCCAGGCTCTGCTTGCTTGGAGAAAGAGGGTGTCCCCAGCAGGGATAAACCACTGCTCCCCACTGGTGTTCAGAGTGGCAGTCATTTCTGCCAGCTGGCAACAGGGATGGCCAAGCCTGGATCACGCAGAGGTTTCCTTGGCACCGCCTTTCCTCAAAAAAAAACCTGAAAAGAAAGAGTGCTGGTGAAAGCCTTGCCCCCAGGAGAGGGGTGAGTAAGGAGCCCTTCCATCCTGCCCTGCTCTTGGCCCATACTGGAAGCCCAAGCGTCTGCCAGCAAACCTGCAGCCAAAATCATGCTCATGATGGGAAATTCTGAAGGTCACAGATGCAAACAAATATTTGATGAGCTGATACAACGCAGCCTTGACCAGTGCACGTCCGGCATCGGGGAGGACCCCCCTGTGCCATGGCTGAGTGTGAATGCCCTCCAGCAAACCACCCACACTGTGTTTGAGCTGCTGTGTGCACACCGCTTGCTTTGTTAATGTTTAGACTTCCCCCCAGAAGGCCTGTCTGGGCTCACTGAGCAGGAATCAGCAACACGAATTAGCAGGAGACAAAGTGTCAACAAATACTGCTATTATCTCTCTTCTCTGTAGGTGGAGGAGCCAGGTTCCTCCTGGGCTTCTCTAGGTGACCTTTCCCTTCGCAGCTCACCTTCTCCTGGGGTCATCTGACCCACGTTTCACCCACTCTGGCCACCAGAAACTCACCTGGCCACCTTCTTTCCAACCCTCCTTCCAAGCCTGACCAGCCACAGCCCAGCTCCTGAAAGTATCTCAAGGGTGTTGAGGAGAAAAACACATCGGCCCTGCTTTGATGAACCTGCGATGCTGGTGCACATGTGACTTTGCCCTCAGCATGCATGAGACTGCTCACACATGCATGAGGGTCCAGAGCAGTCTCAGGGTTGTACACGAGCTACTGTTGCTGAAAAACACGGATTTTGTCCCTGTGAAGTCATGGAGGTTTGTACAAGATGCCAGGAAACATGATTTTGACATGCTCAGTAACCTGTAACCTCAGCGTCTCCTTGTACCCAGCTCTCTGTCTCTCTCCATGTTTGCTTTGCCTCTTCCCTCCCTTGTCTCCTTCCAGTCCCTGTAGGTTTTCTTTCAGCTTCACTCCAAGGACAACCAGCAGCCTTAGATCCTGATGCAGGAACATCATCACTTTGTGTGTAGGCCTTTTGCTCCCTCAGGACCTGCAAAATGGGGGAAATATTCTACCCCTCTAAATTTTGTTGTGGGAGGCCTACAAATTGCATGTCACAGTGTTCTCATGTGAGGGAAACCTCCTTCATGACGTGAAGAAGAAGGAGAAAGCATTTCCTGAAAGAAGAGACTTGGTGGGATGGAGTTTATATCTTGTTTCCTGACTCTGAAAACTTGGGTGAACTGAAGTGTGGATGTGCCTCAAGCGACTGCTTGCTCTGCTTGGAGTTTTGTGCAAAGCTAGGAGAGGGAAGTTTTAGGGCTGCTTTACATCCTGTTCCTTGTAAATTTTCATACAGAAAAATAAGCCTGGCCATCCCACAGGCCAAGTTTACTGCCCTGTCACAGTGTGGAGAGGATGCAACCCACCAGCTTCTTCCAGCTCCCCACCCAGCACCTCAGCACAGCTCATCCAGCCGCAGCACAAACTCAGGGTTCTGCTGCAGCTATCCTGAGGAAAGTCTGGTTTTAAAGGAGTTAAGGGGATGTTACAACATTTTTACAGGATTAGTTTAACTGATAGCTGTACCTCAGACAGCAACAAGCCCCGGTGCCCTGGTGACCTGTAATACCTCTTGCTGCAGGACCTGGCCATTAATTCTCATCAAATCCCCCCAAACCCTCCTCAGCACTGAGGTGCAAGAGCAACAAAGTGCTCCGTGGACCATTTTTAACCCTGGCTCAGCATCATCTTCCCAGCAAACCAGGTGTGCAACAGAATGTGTTTGAATTCTCCACCTACATGGCTTTTTCTTTTTTAATGCTTGGCTGTCCAAGCACAGCCGTGGGGCTCAGTAAAGCAGGTTTGACTTTCAGCCTTTGAGGTGGTTTCAGACCTAAACCACCTAAAATCCTGGTGCTAAAAATACACCTTGCAACTTTCAAGAAATAAAAAAAATGGCTAGTAGTTGTGTTAATTCACCTGTTGCCTGGCTTTAGCATCCCCATATGTCTGCAAGGAGCTATTTCCCACTCTGAAGAGGCGTGTTCTCTTGTATCTTTTTTCACTTTTGGTATTAGCTTGTAGTCTGTGATGGAGGGGCCATTTAAAAAAGCCTCCTGCTCTTCTGCAGCAGTTTCAGGTGATCCAGCTCCTCTAAGCCATTCAGCTGCATGGATTTATGGGCATGTTGTATAACGGCCTGTGTATAATAACTATTTTTCTTGAAAGCTTCTCAAAAATGCCAATGGGCAGGCCAGCACCGGGATTTCCAGGCTGACAAATGGGTGTGATCCCAACCTGCCAGCCTCAAGCACTCTGGGGCTGGTGCCTCCCATCTGGGTTTGGGGAAAACCTTTCACATAGGGACCCTGTCCAGTCCAAAAATATCAGGACTAACAAACCTTAGGCAGAAGGAATTACCGGATTTCCCCCTAGGTAACAACCTGCCTGTGCTGCGTGGTCCAACCAAAGCTTGATGCACCCAGCTGCAGGGCACGAGGAGGACGTGAAACCTGGCTCAAGGGCTGGGTTTGTGGGCAGGAGCATCCCAGCCTGCAGATCACCAGCACTTCCCACACCCACCTGGGCACCAGCTCAGCACCCACAGACCTCAGCATGGCTGCTGTAAGCGTTGCTGTTGCCACACAAGTATTGTCCTAGCACCTGGCAACCCCATCTGCAGGGTCACTGGCATACCCAGAAGACAAATTATTCAGTCTCAGCTGTTTCTACACATTTAGGCCAAGTTCATCTTGTATCCCTCCGGGATCTGTGCCGTGGGAATTCCCTGCAGTTATTGAGTTGACACCACAGATGTGATGGAGCACTAAAATTGGCATTGTGCATCAAGGGCAGTGGCCTGGCTGCAAACAGAGTTTTAACATTCTTGCATTTTAGCTCCCTTGCCTGGGAGTTCTTCTGCAGCTTAGTGGAATTCGAGCAAAATTGGACAACAGCTGCAGAAGGAACATTTCCCAGCCCTGCTCTGCAATAACCCCTACCAGCAGGTGGGAATCACCCTGACGTGGTGCAGCATAACCCTTGCGGAAGGAGAGGAGTCCACCAGCAGAAATGTGGAGTAACTCTCCTCCTGGAGACCCTCTGGCACTGTGCAAGGCAGGTCTCAGCCTTTCCCTCTGTAGCCCCACTCTGGTGGTGGGCTTAGGTCTTAGGTGGCCTTAAGAGGCAGCTTAGCTGTAGAAGCTGTCTCCGTGTGTTATCACCCCGGCACGGCACTGTCTGGAAAAACAGCAGCAGATGTCTGTCTGCTGAGGCTGAGGCAGAGATTAACGTGCTCAGGGCCAGGGAAGGCAGCAAAGGGGACTGTGGCCACTGGGTTTCCCAGCAACACGCCTTGCATGAACATGTGCACCCTGTCACCCGGGCAGAGGCAGCAGCAGAGAGCCGAGAACATCCCCGGCTCTCCTTACCCACTGATGTAAACGTGTGAGAAAAGGGTGAGAAACCATTTAGCTCATGCAAAATGAAAATTGATATTTTGAGAGATAAAAAGCAAGTTGTCCTTGCAACCGAGAGAGGAGGCAGCTGCAGAGGGTTTGGTGGGGTTTTTTTAACATGAAACCAAGCAGAGGAAGTGTGAATCAAAACCTCACAGATTCAGGATTTTGCATATTTACATGGAATTGCAGTACACAAGGTGTGCCTTCCTAAGTATTCTCCCCTCTTTCCTGGGACCTCTGACTCCAGCTTGCAAGACCTGCAGTCTTCAGCAGCCAGCAATGCTTTTGGTGACTCTAAGTGACATCCAGGGACCACCATCAACTCAGGGCTGAGTCAGATCCCTGGCATGCCCTCAGGGCACCTACCTCCCGTCTGGAGCTATCAGAATTAAGTGTCCTGGGGTCTTGCTTTCCTGTCCTGGTTCTTACCCTCTTCCAGTCCCAGTCCTTTCGAGGGACCCTGCCAGCAGAGCTGCTCCCCACCTCCTGCTTGGCTTTGCCTCCACGCCGAGGCCACGTCACCACCCACAAAGAAGGGCCTGTGCAGGAGCTGGAGCTCGTGCTGTGCTCAGAGGAGTCATAAAGCTCCTTTTAAGATGTCCAGCACAAAGCTGAGCCTGTTCAGCCGCAGGTTGGGGGCTGCTGCCTCCCCTCCCTGCCTCTGCCAGGCACTGAGTCATGGCCCTGCCATGGTGCTGCCAGCCCAGCACTGCAGAGAGGGCCAGGGCTGGTGGCCGAGAGCAGCAAACCTGCCCTGCTCACTGCTGCAACAGCCAAAACCTGTGCCTCAAAATACTGCTTCTTTCCAGAGATGCAAAGAGGAAATATTATGGAAAACACCCAGGGAAAGGGGCGGCCACATGGAAGGGGGGTCATCCGTGGGGAAGAGGTCATGTGAAATCTTCCTTGGGTTTGTGTTTTCCACCACGAATCACTCTCAGTGCTCTTTTTGACACAAGGAAAGAAGCAAAGGTTTCTACCTGTGTCCTTTTACAAGGCAAAAAAGGGAAAAGTGGAGATATTTTCCAGCTTGCAAGATCCGTGGCTCTTGTGTTGTGGACTTCTTCCTCCAAGACCACAGCCAGGATTGCAAAAAATCTCTGCTGTTGTCTAAAGCAGCACAAGTACAAGAGACACACAATCTTGTGCTTGCAGAGGAAAAAATTGTTTAAAAGTGGATCTCAGCACTCTATCAAGTTTTTAAAGCACTTTCATGATTCTGTGATTTTTATGACACTCTGAGCTGGCAGGAAAGCTCACAGGTCAGTGATTTTACTGGTGCCCAAGTAATCAAGGTGCTGGTTCTTTAGCTGACCCAGAAAGAAAAGTCTGGTTCCCTGAGCATGGATGGAGGCCTCTGTAGAAATGTGATTCCTATCATGAGCAGACAGGACACAGAGCCAGAGATACACACTGTGATTTCAATCTGCTGTCTGTTAAGTCATGGAAATATAAAAAAATAAATTAAAGGCAGGATAAAGCTGGGAAAAGGGTCCTGCTCAGGGCCAGGAATATGAGGTGGGTTGGAGAAATGCACTCCTGAGTCCTTTACCCTCCCATGCCTGCAATCCAGGTACACACTCCCTTAAAGACCAGTTAGAAACAACAGGAAACAGCAGCAGCCAATTTAAATTGAGGGAAATAAGAGACTTGGAGAGAAAAAAATAAACTCCTTGAGCACCTCACCTGTGCCCAGCTGTGCTAGTTCAGCAGCTGGGAGCCTTGGGCACTTGCTGGTGCAAAGGCTGAGTCACACTCCCAAGAAAGTCCCAACTGCCTGGTTTCACTGAGTAATTGCCTTTTCAGATCAAAGAATTGAAAGCAGGAGGTGAGGGGGGAGGCAAGCCAAGCAGCTTAGAAGTCTGCAAGTTGAGAGAAAGTAACTTCAGCAGAGCAAAAAGGGAGACTCAATGCCAGGCAGGAGATTCATCCTCTCCATTTATGTTTTGTCTGCCTGATACTGCATTTCCTCTCTCTTTCTCTTCCAAGTTATTTAAGATAGGACAGCCTCTGCCAGCATCACCCCAATGTCCTCCTGAAAATCTAAAGGCAAGGAAAGCACCAAGGACCAGTTTATAAACTGGCATCAGTGCTGCACGAGCTGACAAAAGCTTCCCACACTGCATCCAAACCCACATCACTTCTGAACTCATAGGTGTCATGGGTGCTCTCTGACAAAGTAGTGGGGGTTTGTCTGATGCCATGATCCTGCCAGGACTCAAGCACCGGTCCTGTTCTTCTTACAGGGGTCACAGATTTTAGTGTTGACCTCCCTGGTCACAAGAGGTGGATCAGCCTTCACACACACACACACACACACACACACACCCTTTCTTGTATTCTTAACTGAATTAACTGACTTTTAACTGATTTTGCAAGGACGTGGGCTGGAATAGGACTCACCAGCAAAGCTATTTTAAACCAGGCTTCCCTTTGCTTCCCAATGGTCAGCAATTCCCTCCTCCCAGGAGGATGCTCTGCCCACGCAGCCCACAATGCACTGGAGCACTGAGGCACAGTGGGGAGGGAGGGCTGCGCAGCCGCTGGACCATCCAGGACTCCCAGCAGCTCTTGGCTCAGCCGCCCCTTCCCAGCCCCCAGATCCACTCTCTGCTCAGAGCCCTGGGGATGCTGGCCCTGGCTGGGAATCTTAAGCTGCAGCCATGCCAGCAAGTCTGCCTGAAGATCTCTTAGCCCCTCCATTTCAGCCAGCCAGGAACAGTCTCCCCTGAAACACATCTGGTGAATCCAAGCTGGATCGTTTTGGGTGGAGCAAAGCAGGATTTGCCATTCAATGGGCTCCTTCAACAGCACTGCAAAGTGTTGCAGACAGTCAAGAGCAGAACAACCAGCTGAGTCACTCCTTGCCACCCTCAGTTTGCCAGAGGTCCAAATTAACCTCACTGCAGTCCTTCCCCCGCTGCAGCTTCTGGAAGTCACTACATGCTGCTCCCTGAGCCCTGGCATCCACCTCTCCCAGGCCTCCTCTCAAAGGGCATTTCCTTTCAAGGAAAAGCCCAGGCAAACCGTATCCTCTCCCTCCCTTTAAACACACTCCTGTTTAACTTCATAACCTTGTTGGGGCTGGCTGTGCTCCACAGAAATCCGTGTGGGTATTCCCACCTCTGGGCAATGCTTCACCCAACAGGAGATGTGTGAGATTTTGTGGGGTGGTCTGTGCTACTTAGAGCCAGACACTTGGTAGGGAAGAGAGAGAGAGAGAGGGACACAGGGTGGTTTCTCAGTTGGTTCCAGCTTGCTGCAGATGAGCACGTGGCCATCGAGTTTACATTAAAAGCTACTTGATTTTGGTGGCAATTCTTTCCTTTCTCCAGCCATAGAAAGTGAAGCCAACCCTGCTGCTCATGGTAGCAAATTTTAACACCTTTCCTCAGAAAAGGGCTTGACTCTGCATTCCATTCCAGGCACACAATAGACACAGGAATCAGATCGGAGCCTGCTCAGGGAACCTCCAGGCACTGTGTGCAGAAAGTCTTTGCCTGGCTGAGCCCCTGGCGAGGGCCTGACCCACAGCCTTGATCCAGCACCTGCATGGAAGCACTGCCAAGCACCAGTAACTGCTCCTGACAGCCCTGCACGAAGTCCTTGCCAGGATGTCAGGAGCAATTAGTGAGCGTGCAGCAGCCAGGACTGACAGCACTCCCCACACAGGTGGATGCAGTCTGCTCCCAAGGCACCTGCAAAGGGACCAGAGGACTGTGACCCTTGGGAGGTGCTCCAGTGGGACCCTTCTGCAAGAAGACCCTGCCCTGTCCCACTGCCCTAAAAGCTGTGCTTTGCCAGCAGGCAGTGGGGAAGGAACTGCAGCTCGGCTTCCCACACAAGTGACCGAGTTTTGCAGGGTAAGAGCCACCAACAGGCACAGGTTTGATACGGAGAAACTTCAAAATATCTGTCCAGGCAGTGCAAGAGAAGGAGCTGCCCAGGCTTGGCATTTGCAGAAGGCACTGAGGTGAAGAGCTTAATCCTTACCCTATAAAGGCAGCTATCAGCTCAGGAGGGACACTGCTCCACCCCCCTGCCTCCCCAGTCTCACTTCAGGATACTTTCCTGAAGCTCTTTCCCAGATATAAATGTCCAAGCAAAGGCAGCCCCAACTTCAGGGGTGAAGAAACCTGGTCTTCTGCATCTCACCCAGAAAGTGGCAGAAAGTCCCAGAAATTCTGCCCAAGGGAGATAAGAAACTGCCACCCAAAGTGCCTGAAACATTCTTCCAGATCCCCTCCTCCACCCCCCCACATCAACTGTTTTCCTTCTTCCCACGCTTTATCCCCCAACCTTCACTTTTCACAGTCTCAACCATGCTCACTAGGGATGCCCTGGCTAACCACTCTCACACGAGTGGGAAACTCCACCTCAAACAGGACTGGGATCTGAAAAGAAGCCACAAGACCCTCACAGGGGTGTGGAGTCTGATGGGGCAAGTGTTCAATGTTTTTCAGAGTAGCTGGTATGTGCTGCCTGATGAGGTTCCTTGGCCTACGGAGACCTTTCTGCTCATCCCCTACGATGAGGAAATCCTCCTGAAATCCTGCTTTTGGGCAATGAGCAGTGTGGGGTGGACCTCTATCAGCTCTAATCCAGTTGGGAGGCAGTGATCCACCCACCATGAAATCGTGCCCCGCGCTGCTCTCATCTCTTGCTGGCTGGAGATGGGAAGGAAGGACCACAGCGTCTGTGTGCCAGAGATCCTTCCCTTTCCCATCACGCTGACATTGGCAGTCATCTTCAGCCTCCCTTCCTCCTACTTACCTTAATTTTCCTTTCACTTTTGAAGATTTTTCTCACATCCCTGCCCCCTCTTCAGGCCCCAGATTGCCTCTGTGCCTCATTTCTGCATGGAGGTAATTTTTCACACCAGCCCTCACACATGTTTTCGCAACAGGCCGACAGCCACCAGTGAAGAGTGAAGTAAGTGCCTGCAGTCCTGGCCCAGAGAGGACAGCACAGTCTGTTTGGCTGCACAAGGATGACAGGATATATTGCAAGAGCTCATTAAACTACTTTGGTCGTGCTCCAAAGCATGTTGAAAGTCAGGAGAGAGAGTCCCCCATTGACATGAGCAGGGTTTGGATCAGGGTTAATTCCATTAACCTGGGTGCTTGGTAGCTGCTGAGCCCAGCTGAGTCCTGGGGTTATTACTGTGCATGTAAGCTGTCCCTAATAAAATAAAGAAGACAAACTGGCCACCTGTGTTTAATAATCCGTGGTGTTTTATGAATCATCTGTGTTTGTTAAGATCCATCTCGTACACAGACTCGTCTTTCTCTCGCTAGCACCCAGCTCATCCTTCCCTGTGGAAACCATAGCCAGCTTCCCTGCAGAAGGTGAATTCCTTTCAGAGTTGCATTTAATCTGCTGCAAGCTACCCCTTTAAATCCGGGCTTTCATATGCAGTTACTCCAGAGAATATGAGGAATGCCTCTGCTGGTTTTTCACTGAGCCTATTTAGCCTTTTTTGGACAGAAGGAAGCATCTGAGAGGGAGGGCGCATTTTTCCCTCTTTAAATCACAGAAGGAACACCACAGCTCATTCCTCATGTACAGACTGCTTAACTCTTCCCATATCCCAGCAGTCCTCAGCTGCAGCTCTGATGGCACTGGAGCCTCTGGCTATCCCTTTGCCTCCTGGTCTGAAAGCCTGGCACACATCTGCGGGACCCTGGGACACAAAGCTGTGGGGTTTTCCATCCTTTCAGGTCTGTAACCAAGACAGTTGTCCCCATCCTGATCCTGGCATGCAAACCACAGCCTGACATGCAGCCCCACAGCTCTTTGCACAGCAGGGCCCCAGGCAAGAGAGATTCTTCTCTCTCTGAAACAAGGAAAGAGTGTTTTTCCCTTCCCACTCGTTTATCCGCTGCCACAACAGCTGCTCTCCACGGGCTTACTGCAGAGCCCTCAGGCTTAGCTCGGTTTTCAAGAGCACTAAATTTGCATCCACGCCACATGACCCAGGCTTTAAGCCTGCCCACATGGCTGGCAACAAGCTCCTGAGTGTAAGTTTGGCTGCAGGGACCGACTTTCTGATGACCATAGCATTACTAAGAGATTCCCTCACCCTCTTCTCCTCCTCACACCCATGGGATGATGTGCCATGCCAAATCCCTGGGCTGGAGAGCGCAGGGAAGGGCAGCGCACCAGTTGTGGGGCTCCAGTTTTACGTATACACAGAAGGTGTCCTATATAATTTTTTCCTAGTGTTCGAGTAGATGTTAAGTTATCCATACAAGCAAAATTAAGGGTGAAAACAAAGTAGATCACATGTCTCTGCCAGGGTCTGAAGAGTGGCAAAAGCTGGCCACATTCTATAATCATAGATTCTGGGGGGTTTGTACACTAGCCTTAAGTCAAAGCATTCCCTCAGATGATTTCAGGTAAGCTGAGCCTGAGATGTACTTTTTTAAATGAGATGGTGATGGAGATGCTTGTTTAGTAAAAGCCCTACTCTTAAGAAATAGAAAATCCCACATGACAAAGCACTGACAACATGAAAATCTGACAGATGTGCCTGTTTGAAAGGCTGCAAAGCGAAATTATGTTGCAACTGTTTTACAGTGAAAGAAACAATTGGTTTCATATGCTGCAAGCTGTGGGGACTTAAAGAATTCTCTCATCTCAGCTGCGCCACATCAGCAGCTGCACCTGCACTCCCAGCAGCGGGAAAGACCCAGGGATAGAGCAGCACTGCCTGCTGTGAGACACGATCACGACCAGCCTCCCATCCCAGCAGGCTGTGCCAAGACACAGGGAGAGCATCCGAGTGCCAGGGCTGAATGTCCAGCATCTGGAACACAGCATCTGTGCACCAGAGCACTCAGCAGCATACATTTCATCTCAGATTTGCATGAGCAGAACATCTAATTTCTACCCAATTAGACATGGTTGATGGAGTTTATGTTGTCTCTGTGCAGGAAAACAGGCAGTCCATGGTCCAGCATGCAGTCAGTGGGACATGGAGACAGGCAGCTCCTGATGTGGCACAGGGCCTTCCAGTCAGACAGAAATACTTAACAAATCTGAACCAGAAAAGTGAGTTTGCATCGGTCATTAGTGTCTTGTGTCACGGGGCTGGGATATTTTCTAATGTGGTTCCCAGGAGCCTTGAAACCACAGCCTGCAGCCCCAGGATGAAGCATGGCAGAGGATAGGAGGTGGCACAGGATTCACCATGTGACAAAACAGCACTGCTGCCCTCCCTTCATTCTAGAGGGCAGAGCCTTGGAATATGGTTATGGGAGGACCACACAGATGAACAAACAAATTTCAGCTCCTCCAACGTGCTTCCAGAAGAGCCTAAGAAACTTAAAACTGTAAAAAAAAAAAAAAAAAAAAAAAAAAAAAAGGCAGCAGGAAAAAATACCAACAAGGTTAGAGATACCCAAGATGGCAGGACAGCAGCTGTGGAAAACTTTTCGAAGCTGACCAGACTTCCGCAGTTGTGATGGTTTCTGCAGGTGGCCAAAAGGACAAGAATAGTCTGTTTCCCTTAACAGCTTCGTCAGCCCAAGGCCAGGACCCCTCCTCTGAAGGGACACTGAAGAGTGGTGTGCTGAGGGAAGGGGCTTTCCCAGCACTTTACCTTTCAGGAGTAAAACAGGTGCCCCATAAACACGGAACCACTGACGTGAGGTGCAAGTACCCAACAGATTTGCACCTCCCCAGTCGCCACCATCTTTCAAGGATGGGTACAGAGCAACCAAGGAGAACAAGATGAGGAAAGGTGACCTCCAGCATACTCTGGTTTGTCCTCTGGAAGAGGAGAACCTGCTAGGGAACAGCAACAGCACTTCCAGCTCTTCCCAGGGGTTTCCACACTTCCTTAAGGTTCTAATTAAAGAGAGGCTGGAGACCAACCTCTGGCGGTGGCAGAGACGTGGCTTAGCCGTGCCATATTCCAGCAGGCAGGAATTGCCCTGAGCCCCACACTGTGCTGCTGTGGCCCTAATTACCCACTCCTTAAATCACCTGAAGGCTGCAGCCCTCCTTGCGAGCAGGTTTTATTGCCCTGGTGTGGGGTGGTTGTGGCCCTGTGGCTGTCACACATGCGCCACTCCCCCCAGCAGCCTGCTGCGTGCCACCACCTCCAGCCACGCCCCAGCTGTGACTGGGAGAGCACTGCTGGGCTTCACTGGGCCACAAACCAAGCCACACAGGCAACCAGGCTGGAGATGGGCTGGCCTTGCCTCACGTAGCAGGACATGCAGACCTGACCTTTCTCCCACAGGCCAGGCTGACCCTGCTCACACTCAGGCGAATGAGAACAGCCAGTTCCTCACCCAGGTCATCCCAAGGTGAACCTACAAGGAAGGTGACAAATAGGGAGAACTAAAAGAAAAAAACCCCTAAGAAGTCTTCCTCCCAGTGCCCTGAGACAGGCAAAAAAGATGGGCAGAGCATGGCTGGACTTGCCAAGACGGGGCCATCAGCTGTTCTGCACTGAGCAAAAAAAGGTGACAAGCCATTTCTGAAAGAGCAGTATCCCTCCTTTCAACCCAGAAAAGCCATTAATAAAACTGCTACTGCACTCAAAAGAATGAGCACTTCCTGGGGAAGTGGGAATACACTGTCTGAAAACATGCAAGGGGAGGAGGCAGAGACGTACCAGTAAAAACACTGGCTGCCTCCTTGCCTCTTTGTAGGCCAACCCCTTCTGCTTCTGCCTTCTCCTTCACTAGGTCACAATAGAGAGTTTCTGACTCTCTATTAGACAGTGTTACACCCCTCTAACCAGGGCAAACATCTCCCCAACAAGACAATCAGAAAATGGAACAATGTCAGACTCCATCTGGTGCATCATTCACACTCATTTTGGCGAATTCTGGGTGTAATCAAGGGTTTGGGGCTTCTTTGCCCTGAGATATGCTGTCATTACCTTCAAAAGCTGACATGCAAACAGAGACAGCTGCACATTTCTCAAAACCCTTCTCTGATACCAGGTTTGTAGATTTTCAGGTAAAATATGTCTGTACCCAAAACCCTACAGCAGTTATTAGGAAGTCCACTTGATGTCTCTGACCTTGGTCACAATCTCTCAAGTGGTGTGACACCTAAACCATCAGTTTCACCAGCTTATTTTTAGCCTGGATCACTTCCCTGTTCTGTTTCACTCCTGGCCTCACAAATGGATGTTGTGGATAAAGTGAGGCAAGAAGATGGAGTTAAGGTTGTGTTGCTGCAAAGAGAAACATTTGCCAAATGTTTCCCAAAAAGCTGCTTTTGTTTGAGCAGGGAGAGGGTGGGTATTCCTGAACAGCACCAGGAAAAAGGCTGGAAATGACATCTTGTCAAGCAGACCACAGCAGAAGTGAGCAGTGCATTAACACCCTTTGCTTCACCATGGGAGCAGCCATCCTGCTTGGGATGCCTGACATGCTCCAGGCTGCTGCAAGGGTGGCATTAGCAGTCCACACACCAACCCACGAGCCAAAGGCTGCAGTGGAGATGTGCCCTGAAGGTGCCTGTTACACCTGATACAGTGATTGCAGCAGTTTAGAGATGAAGAAATTAGGGTAATGATTTTCATTGTGCCTGGCTTGTCTCCTCGTCCCTCTCCCTTTATCACCTCTGAGAGTGGGATCAAGACACCATGACAGTTTGAAAACTATCAGATACTTTTTTGGTATGATGGAACAGGGTATATCTGGGTTTTGTGAGGATGATGAAGGATCCATCAGGAGTGAAGAGGGTTTTAAGCTGGCGCTTAAGCCCTGATCCAATACACCACATAGCCACTGATGGGGAAAGGCTGGGCAAGAAATCACATGGGTGACAACCCTCCCACTGTGGATCCACAGCAATGTTGATGAGTCTGTACACATAGAAGGGAGGGTGGTATTCAGACAGGAATGGCCAAGCGAGGCCCCCAAGAAGTTAAGGCTGCTGAGCCTCAAATCAGAGCCCAGCCACCTTCCTTTGCCCCACAGGGCAGCAGAAACCTGCCTGTAGCACTGGGAATGTTGCTGATCCCAGAGGGGCCGTGGCTCCGCAGGAGAGCTGGCAGGGGCTGCCTGCCCACCTTATCCTGCCCCTGGGCAGCTGGGCTACCACAGACCCATGGTGAGGCTTAGCAAAATAAACTGTAAATCTGTAACCACTGGGACTGGCTGACTCAGGAAAGCACCAGGAGATGAAAGATTAGACACGTCATTAGCAAGAGCCCTGTTCTTTGCAGCTGCCTGCAAACCCCCATACTTCAAGCCTAGAGCACCTCCTGTTTTGCAGGCAAGTGATGAACTCAGTGCTCCATAAATCCCCAAAGGAACATTGCTGAGACCGTGCCCCTTGGCATCATTGCACAGCAGAAGGAACCACTGCTGCTCCCTCTGCTTTGTTATCCCACTGTCCCACCAAGAATCCTTCCTACACAGCTCCTGTGAACGGTCTGCACAGAAAATTCATTCTTCAAATATCTGTCGCCTTCTCCCTGTGCAAATACCAGGCTGTTGATTGACCAGGGAAGGATGCAAATATTTACAGACAAGGTGAGGGTGGGAGCTCTGCCACACATTGTGCTTGTGGCTGCAGCTGGGCAGCAAACAGCTGTCAGGGTACCTGTGGCCTGTGCCTGCTGCAGAGGCAGACCTGGCAAACCCCAGATTCAGCAACAAATACTATTTTCTTGGACTGACTTCAGAGCATTTGGTTTAAAGTTGCGATGCTGATCTGAATACAGCTGAAATGGGAAAGCAATCCCATTAACATGCCAAACAATCACAGGCTCTAGTGATACACGAGGTTTTCCAGCACAGGAACGTCACCTCAACACCCCACATTGGGCACTGGGGCCACAAGGAGCCTGCTGCCCAGCAGGAAAGGCTGGCATCATTGCAAGAAAGATGAGCATCCACAGGAACCCTCCCCACCATCTCCCAGACACCACCATATGTCCCAAAGACCCTCCTTTAGTTCAGTCTTTTCCTTGTCCAGGTAGTCCTGGAGCTTGAATGTTCCCCTGTCGTCACACAGATCAGCTGGGACAAACCAGCCTCCCACTGGATCAAAGGAAGGAGGAGGCAGTTTCTGGGTTGGCTGAGAGTTGGAACCATCACTGTTAGGCTGGTTCCTGGTGTGGCTTCAGCCTATGCCAAGGAGCTTCATTCTGCAGGTATCCAAGATTTGGGAAACAGCATTTGGGTCAGCCAGCACTTCCATCAGCAGCAGGGACATGGCTACCTCGTTCTGGAGGTAATTTAGTAACACACAGACTTGGCCAGACCTGACCATAAAACACCCTTACGTACCTTTAACTTCCTTCTAGCAGTAGAGTCCCCTGCATGCTTCTTTCCCCATTTGGAGACCTAAGACGAAGCACCCTGGGGTGGGTGGACTCTCTCTCATTCCAGTTTTTGCAGGCACATTTATGGATTCCCTCTTTGATCTCACCTTTGCAGCCATCCAAAGCATGAGGCCATTTTCCCGGAGTTTATCCTTTTCCTGAGGCTGGAAAGCAAGTTGCACTTGCCAGGGAAGAACAACCTGCCTTTGATGCTTAACAGGGAGAGTTTCACTCAGCCTTGCCTCAGTGAAAGAGCAAATTCCTCCCAAATTTACAGCAGGACCTTGTCGAATGGAAACACACACTTTAAAAAACCCATCTCCTACCTGCTGCGATGTCCTTGTCACAGCTCATCACCCTCCACTTTCTGCTGTTCCTTCCCCAGCCTAGTGCTACGCTACAAGAAGCACCTCACTGAAACATGCCAAGTTATTTTTCCAATCCCTGTCCTTACTGGCTCCAGCAAATCAGCCGTGATATTGCTTTCATGTATCAGATTTCTGGGCTCCATCATTCGCGGCAAAAACATCCATATGGAAGGAACACACCCTGCACAGCCCAGCCAGGAGGCACAGGAGGCCTACTGGAGTAGCCAGGCAGGGGTATAAGGAATGATGGAGCCCACAGGGAGGTTCAGGGCAGAGCAAAGGTGTTCTTTACCCTTTCCTTCCAGCAGGCAAGCAGCTTGTCCTCCATCTGAGAACCAAGTGGCTGGCACATGGACACGCCTCATCAGCAAACACAACAGTCACGGATATGGAGGGATACACCTCTCTGTGCTTGGATGAGAACACTGAAGACACACTATTCCTGCAGTCAGGGGATCCTTGATTTATTCCAGCGTTGTGGGTGATGCTGTCTCTCCCCTCCATTTTCCCCCTTCAATCTGTTCACTGCAGCACTACAACTCATTCCTTTAAGCATTCCTACAATTCCAGGCCAAGGGGATGGACCCATTTTCTCTGATCCAACCCTGCAGAGCAAAGAGGCCTAAAGGTTCAGAGGGCTCAGGAAGCACCTGCTCCTGGGATGACCACCTAGAGCTGGGATTGGGACTCCTGTACACGAGGTGTTACACAAACACTACCAATGGTCCTGCCTTGAGCAGCTTTGCAGTTGAGAACTCTGAGAAACAGCTTTCTGTAAAGCCAGTGGAGCCATGATGTATCCATGCTCTGCAGTGCATCCAGGCTGACATTCTAGGGACAGAAAATACCTCTTCCATAGAGCTCAGCAGGATTCAACCTGCTCCCGAACCCACTGTGCAGCCCATGGCATGCCCTGGGCAAAGCAGCTCAAACACGTGTCCATCCAACGCAGTATCTCCTCACCTCCTTGGGACAGCAAGGGAAACCATCTCTGAGCACCAAAAAGTCACAGGACTGAGCTGCTGGAGAGTGCTGAGGCTGGGGGGTACTTCCACACCTCTGGCCAAATTAGTGAGGAATCAGGACCCCATCATGTGGCTCTCCCTTTGCAACCCCGTGGGGGACAGACACCTCCCCACCTCTCCCCTGCCTGCTTTGTCAGGCCTTTGCAGAGCTGCAGGACAGCCACTTAAACAGGGATTGCGTAATTTCAGCCCAGAGCTCAGTCATTCACCCAGAAAACAAGTCTCCTTCCAGGACTGCCTTATCTTGTGGCTTTGGTAGGCACAGGATATGCACACACTGGTATAGAGGGGCAGGCAGAGGACAGGAGGTGCACTCAGAGCTCCCATTTCCTCCTCTCTGTTATGGTTTTAAAAGAAGTGGTCCCTTTTTATACCTCTAGCAGTGTCCCCAGAAGTGCTCTCCCTGTCCAGCCCACAGGGGAGCTGCCAGAAGACCCCAGATCCATTGTTCCAGCAGCAAGGAATGGATCTGGAGCTATCCGCTGAGCCTGCTCCCCAAGCCACACTTGCAGGCCCCTTCTTATCTGCACCACCCACTCTGGAGCGGGTTAGTGAGCACCAAGCAGGAATATTCAGCACAATGCCAACATGCGATAACAAGATTCCTACATCCTTCCTGCCGTGGCTGAAGTCGAGGGAGGAAAGAGGGCAGGAAGCTGTCACCACCTCCATCTTTCCCCAAAGCAATCCATCTCTCACCAGCCGTCAGTCAGCGGTGTCGTCCCAGTGTCCTTGCTCCTTTTTTAGCTGCTCAGTAACCAAACAGAGCCAGGTGGTTTATTTGCAAAGATTTCTCCACTCAGACACAGGGATGCCTGTCTCCCACAGAGCTCTCCCTGTTTGCGTTGTACCTCCCCCTGCTTGTTGTATGCACCAAGGAAGCTTTGGCAGTTTAAGCCTTGTGTCCTCGCACACCACATGGCTTTTATGATTAACCAGCTTCTGTAGACCACATTATCCTGCCTGAGGAAAGCTTTTCAGCCAAATGTCCTGTTTCTCCCTCCGGAGCACATCCTCCAGCCTGCCATTTCACTCAAGCACACAAAAATTATGTGCACAGTCCCAAGGAGAGCAAATAAATCTTTCATTTTCCTGTCTTCTACTCCAGCAAAGGCTGAGCCATGCACAGCACCCAGGTGCCACATTACATTTGGCACTTGGTTTTTGCAGCCCAAAGGATTTTCTAAGCCATCCTCTCCAGAGCCCCTCAAAGTGTCTGATACAAAGAGATGGTGTGTGTATCCAAAATGCAAAAGATGGACAGACACACAACCACCCAGCACTGGTTCCATTACCATTGCCTCCTCCCTTTCTCCTGCAGACCACCAAGCTCTTGACGTCCTTTTTGCCAGTCCTTGCCCCAAAGGAAAAAGACACTGTCCTGAGGTCTAATGTGAGAGATTTTTTTACCCCAAGCCAAGTTCTTTAGCTCCTTCTTTTAACAAAAGGATGGCCTGGTCCTCTAGAATATTAAAAGAGTAGGCTCCATGCAACACACAGTTTCCAGAATGGTTGTCATTGACAACCAAATTGAAGATAAGCAAGACCATCTCTGTTTTTATTTATTGCCTTTGATTCCTCCTTTTGCTCACTCATAAGAGCCAGGCAGGGGTTTCCTTTTCCACGTTGCCTTGTTGACATCAGTGAGTGGTTTCTGTGCCACCCTGCACATTTTACAGGCCAAAGGACTAGAAACACTCTGAGAATCAGGTAGCCATAGAGAAACCCAGCCAGGCCCTACACCAGTGGGCCAAATGGTGCCAGTCCGGTCCCAGAATGCCGTGCCCAGCGTTAAGCAGGCTTTCTGCAACAGGTGGATGTGAAGCCTAAAAAGCCCAGCCTCACGTTGGGGAAGAAGAACCACACCCCAGCAAGCTGAAGACACCTAAAACTCACAGGATTTCCAGCTATGGATGGGAAAATAAAGCAGCACAGAGGGTGGGACTCGACTTGTGCAAATACACCTAGGGAGGGCTGGTGGTGGAAAGGAGGAGGTGGCACTTTGTGGTCAGCCATAAAAGGAAGACATGGATCAGGCAGCCTCGTGTTGACTCCAGACAGACGTCAGAACCTGCCATATTCAGGGCTGGGCAAACACAGCCAGGGAGCCCTGCTGGTGTAAATCAGCCTTGCATTGACGCGAGTCAACACAGCCAGGCCAGGTGACGTCAGAAGACTCTCTCCCAAGGTGAGAAGAAGCAGAGCAAGAGGGTCCTTTGAACATTCTGTGCTGCATTAAAGCTGGGCTGTGGCAAGGCTGGGAACAGCTGCAAGGGAAATCCTGGAGCACCTTCAGGAAGGATACGGGCGTTCTGGGATTTTAACACCGTTCCCATCACTCTGGGTGCCAAAGGTACCTTAAATTCACCCACAACATCCCTACGAGCAATTCCAAGAGGGATCCCCCCAGACCTTGCTGCAGATTTAACACATCTTGTTGAAAGCAGTGACTGGTGTACGATGAGAAGCTGATGAGCACAGCTCCCTTTCCTCTCCAGCCAGAACACCTCCCAGAACACCATGGTCTACCTGCAGGAATATCTTCTGGAGCCTTGAAACAAGTCCAGCTTCATGAGCATCAGCTCAAAAACTTGACCCAGAAAACATTGCTAAGCAAAGGCTAAAGCTCACCAAGTCAGACATGGCCTTCTTTTTGTGTTCAAAACACAACTTGGGACTGCGATGGTGTGGGCAGAGAACACAGCATTGGGACAGAACCAGACCTGAACTAAACAACTGACAAACCTGTCTCTGGAAGAAGGGAAATTCCTGATCCTGTGATGATCAGTATCTACGGGTGATCAGTAATCACTGGTGTACCATCAGTGGTAATCTGCTCATCTGGCCTCTGAAGCAGTCCATAGGGAAGAATGACAACCATGGTTATGGGTTAGGTATTCATGGGTTAGCAGCATCCAGGCAGCTCAGCCTTTATACAGCTTGATGATGTTAATTAACAGTGATGGCTTGACAAAGTTAGTTGACCCACCACAGGCTTGTCTGGTCTCAGCTTCTGAGGGAACTGGATCCTCCCGCAGAGCCTGGAAAGATGGCACCAGCATGTCCCAAAAGATCTGCCTCGAGTCTCACCTCTTACCCATCTCATAAGGGCAGGCCAGCTCTAAACATCTGGGTATTTGCAGGAACAGATGGCCAGCTGCTCGATCTGCACACATGGCCCAAACTGGTGTTCCCACCGCCAGCAACAGCAGCCAGGATATGTTAAAGATTCCAGGCAGAGAACACAGAGCCAGCACAGCACAGAGGCCTGCTGCTCCAAGAGGTCTGAGGCAAGAAGAGGTGGAGAGGGAAGGTAGAGGGAAACTCAGATGAGAAGAGCTGTCGAGTTAAACGGAGAGGCATACACTGAAAGTTTGCTAAGTATCTTACTTCCAAGTGAAAATCCCTCCTGCTTCTCACATTAATCAGGGTACTTAAAACTAGTCCTAACCAGCTGCTCTCACTTCCTTTGTCCAGCTCTTCTTAAACGCACAAGCAGCCCACTAAGAAACAGAGCAAATATGTGCAAAGACTTGCAGACAAAAACAGAGACCTTTGGAAAACACTCTGTAGAAGCAAGCACCCCTCTCCCAGCACAGAGGCAGCTGTGCTTTACAGTAGGACAGTTTCCAATGTTTTCTTTCTCTGTGCAGACGAGGGATTTCCTGTTCTCCATGGCAACCACTTTGCATTTACTGAAGGAGGCTGTGCCAATAATCTCCAGAGCAGAATGAAAAATTTTAAAGTGGCACTGCCTGTTAGCTCCTGGCTTTAACTTGCTGATGTTTTCCATACCCATGGTTCCAATCTATTCTTCTATGCTCCTTAAAAGTTTTGCCAGTGAGGGTAAATCTACAGTGCTGCACCGCCCATGCAGAGGGAGTTTCTCAAGCACCAGTGACACAAGTTTTCTGAAGAAGTCACCAACCATGAGCACTTCCTAGCAAGAGCTGTCTGTGCACCTTCCAAAGGACAAGGTTTTTGCTTTTTCCAACAAGGCACAGCTCCCAGTTCAGACAGTTCCTGTCATGAAGACAACCCTGGACTTAAATGGTCCAGGTCTTCCTGTTACAGGTTTAGAAGTAATCTTGCCATTCTTTCCTGGAAGGGAAGCACTCACTGGACCAGTGCTGGTCCAACAGTTCCAAAACCCAGCTGAGCCAAACTAAGGCTCCCCAGCAATGCGTCCCCTCTCCATCCCCTCTGAGCTGAGCTTGCACAGGTCTGTGTGTTTCTCAGCTCCAGGGACCCAGATTCAGTGCATCGACTTGGCAAAAAGCCTTAGTTTTGTTTTGGCCCATCTCATGCCATTTTAGTGAGTTACATCAGCTTGGCCTGAGGCCACACGAGCATCAGGACCAGCCCAAGGGATGCAAGAAGAACAAAATAGGAGGGGAAGTGAGGCCACCCCTTTTCAGTGACAGTGAGCTCATGATGAAACTACATCCATTGCTGTCTCAAATTTTACTGTATTAGAACATTTCTCATTAACCTCTAACACTTAAAGAGGTTTTGTTTAGCAAGGCCTCCAAGGAGGAACAGTTCAAGAAGGAGCTGGAAGCTCCTGATTAAATTATATTAAACCTGAGGTACATTTTTGGGCTGAACCACAGGTGCAATCTAAATCTGTGCTGTTTCAGAGTCAGGCTTTGTTCTTTCTACTTTTTTCTTTTAAAATCCCTTAGCAAGGGAGCAGAACAAACTTGATCCTAACTAAACCAGACTTAACAAAGCAGTACATTGTTTTCAAAGCAGGCAGTAGACTGGCATTAAACAGGAACCTTAAAGTTCTTTTTTACTCCTGTTTTATATCAGTGAGTCGACTCTCAGGGGCACGGTCCCCACACAGAACAGGAAAGTTTTTGAGTAACAGCCAAGCAACGTTAAACATAAGGAACAAAAAGGGAATGAGAATCCCTTAACTGATAGGGAAGATTTCTACAGTCTTACCTAAAACAGGTTAAGGTGCTGCAAGCAGTAAGTGCACACAATCACTGCTCTCTAGCTTTGAGTGCTCACAAGAAGCGAAAGTACCAGCACAGGAGCTCTCACAATGCATTTCTAGCTGCCCAGGACTCCAGCAGCCTCTCTTGCAGAGAGTGACCCTGCAATTCTACTGCCAAGGAAAACAGACCCACAGAAGAGAGCACTAAAAGTCACTTAAACTGACTGAAATGTTTCACTGCAATGGAGCGAAGGCAGAACAGTGACACTGGCAGTTGCCACATCTGCACAGAAGAGCAGCAAACCATAGCCAAGGGACAGCCAAACTTAAAACCACCAACACTCATCTAACTGCTTCCAAGAGCAGCTGATCAAGACAGCAGGAGCCCTGGAGCGGAATTTCAGATTCAAGTTAAATTCCCGGCTCTGACAAAAACTCCCCGTGGAACCACAGGCAAGTCACCTTTTCTGCACACTACCTGAATTCCCTGTCCTGTAAAACAGGCACCATTCCTGCCCGGTCTGTTTAAGTTACAAAGCACTCCTAGCAGGGATTATTTTTAGCATGCAAGCATGAAAACCCAGCTGAGCTGGACTCTGATCTCAGCTGGGCCTTCTCATTGGCTTCGTAATATTAAAAGTAAACAAAAAGCAAGGCTGAGCCCACACCAGAGCTCAGCCACCAGGCAGCATTTTGATAGCAGATGAAACACAATTTTTGGTAAACAGTGAGCTGCAGGTCCAAAGCTGGAGCCAGGCAACAATCCGAGGGATTAAATGGATCACCAGTGCCTGCACTCATTCAATGCTGAGCAGCGATCCGCCAATGGACCGACTTCAAATCCATTTCAGATATTCCACTGTCACCAAGCAATGATGCAGGTGTTTAGGAGGACAAACTGAAATCACTCTTAACTGTGCTCTCAACCATAGCACCAAGTGCTGGGAGAGCAGGGAAGAACTGAAAACTCCATCTAAGAACAGGAGCTCTGCAGAGCTCTCTGCTTCACAGCACAAACAAGCAGCTTCTCCCCATCTGTTGAAAGGGATGGCAAGTCAGAAACTTAATACCTGCTAAGAAAACCTTCCCAAGTCTGTGTTTTGAGAAATTCACATTTGCTATCAAAAGTGGAGCACAAGGCAGGGCCTCAGATCAGAGCTCCCCTACAGAGTGCGCAATTCAGAAGAAACAGGATGGAATGGAAAAAAGCAGAATAAATTGGGAGCACATTAAAAGCAAAAACAAATAAAGAACACCCCTCCCACACACACACACAAACAACTAGTTATATGAATCCCTAATTAAAACATCAGTTACTATCCCAAGATAATTTGGATGGCAGATGAATTTCTGCCCCCACTCAGGCCAGGGTGATAGCAGAGTTTCTGGCTTGTAAAGCCAGTCATAGGTGCAGAATCACTGTGGGAAGCACAGAGCCAGCACCAACCAGCATAAAGAGTATATGCCCACAGCTTTTCCAGGCATTATGTATCCCAAAGGCACCCAAGACGTTCTCTGTTTTGTTTGCCAGCCTTAGCATCAGTGATGTGTCTTCCTAGAATCATGACTACTTGTGTACGTCAGGGCAAACCAGTTCCTTCCTGGAGTACATTTGATCCTTAATCATTTGATCCTAATCACAGCCTTGTACAAGAGAACACGTTTTTGAGCCTCTCTTACGGGACCAGGTTGGTTCCATCTGCAGTTTTTGCTACAGCAGGGTGTTTAACAAACCTTAGTAAACTTGACCAAACAGTAGATTTTCCTCTGCCCTCATTCAAATAGGGGAGAAGAACTGACATCTGCAGTGTGTGGATTTTCACAGCAGTTACCATCACAGTGATAAGGCCTGTACCTGTTCTCATTTATTTTTAACTCATAAACTAGAGGAACAAGCTCATAAAGTTAAAGTTAACCTGCTTTACAGATGGGATCAGTAAATGTACATTAGCCAGTCCATGCTTGGGACATCTATGAAACTCTGTTCTCATCCACCCCAACCGGCCTTTTAAATTAAGTCTCGGCAATATTTCCAAAAAAGCTTATTTTCATATTGATGATAACCTGCCTTATCACACTGATTTGCCCAAGCTGATCTTAAGTCTGCTAAGGCTTTATTCAAGGCCCTGAAGTAAGAAAAGTCAGGTCCAATATTACATGCATTAAAGGAATATTTCTGTCCTTCCTTATGAGCAGGCTGCCTACACACACAGCTAATTTCTCTTATGTATCAACATCTGCTCAGATACCAGGTAAGAAACTGGACGATGCAGCAGCGTTTCCAGGACTTCATCTTCACTCAGCCTGAGGGGAAACGCGGGAGCAGGTAACCAGTGGCTGTTGCAGCCTGCCACCCACTGGCCTCCAGAGGCGTGAGCTGTGCCGTGAGCATTTTCCAAGTCACCACGTTGAAGCTGACTGCAATGCACTCTGCTGGTAGCAGCTGACACACAGCAGCTTCCTCCAGAGCAACAGTGGCATTGGCAGCAAGCTTCACAGCTTTCTTGCAGCTATTGTAAATTAACTGTAACTACAATAACTGCAACATCAGTATAAAGCCATAATTGCAGCCACTCAAAGTGTTCTACATACTTTTAATCTGTTCACATTAGTACCTTGGACTAAGGTATGTCAAGAATTTAGAGTGCTAACCACACAAGAACAAACATCTCATGGAAAAGCTCTGAAAGGACATTTGAAACAGAAAAAGGGTCTCTCACTTACCTTCCAACACACTGCTACTGGCAGTGCGTGAAACCCACCATAGTCTGGGCCACTTCTGGAGCTGGGACAAAGTGTTGCTTGCCATGGCAAAAACAACTGCACCCTTTCTCTGGATAAAATAGGAAGAGCCTTTGAAGCAAGGTGAATTAGTTAAGGATAAACAGCGTGCCTTTTTAAGAAAAGCCAAAGCTTTGCCAGCATGAACCATCCCGTTTGGGACCACTAATGGTCCCAGAACAGGTGCTAGGAGCTTATCTGACATCTGTCACAGGAAGCATCACTGTCACCTGTCAGCTACATAGAGGCCACATATGCACAAACAACATGCTTACGACAAACAACCACCAGTTGAACTATTCCTGTCAAACAAAGGAAAAAGGAGTTCAGACATTTTTCAGCTACCCTGCTGCAGGATGGTGTGGCTGGCAGAAGCTGCTCAGTTTTCATGGGGTACCAGGAAGGAAAAGCAATAGGGTCACAGAAAAGTAAACCCACAGAAACCTTGACTGAGCTGCCCATTCTCACAGCTTCTCTGGTTGAAGCTGCTTCAGGCAGTCTGCCCAGAGCACGGCCACAGAGCGTAGTTTGAGCATGATCAGAAATTTAGTGACATTAAATTAAGCAAGGCTGAGATACTCTTCTTACCCAAAAAGCTGCCTTTAGGAGGATCTGACTCACTGACCTATATCCATACGTGCCAGCTGACAGTAAACTGTCCAACCACGGCCCTGGAGTTTATGGGCTGAGCCATCTCAGCTGTGGCAGCGTGAGCCCAGCTGGTCATGCAAAGTTTCTGGAGGTTTATATCTCACAGAAGACTGTCCAGGCCTATGCTTCCAGAAGCCCTGAAGATTTAAACAGCCTCTTGTTGCTAGTAGGAGGTGTAAAAATTACTTTACAATGCTGTACATGCAGCATATTAGAAGTAAAAGTTGCAGACAGCCACTCAAACAGCAATGTGACTTGAAGTCCACACATTTCATTTCAACACCCATTCCAAGAACAATCCTCTTGAGTCAAATATTTCTCTCTAGTGCTCTGAAGAGCTCCAGGTGATGAGTAACTCCTGATAGTTCTGTGTCTGAAGCCTCTTTGTCACTTTACATCCCACACAAATTCTTGCCATACAACGGCTCATTGCATCAGACATCTTTATTTGCTGTGTTGCCCAAGTGTACAAATAGTGAATGTAGTTATACAAATTCAAAATATATTGTAGTAGAAATCTGTCTGGGAAGTGGAATGCTGAGATATTCACGTTATAAAATTATTACCCTTAAGTCACTCTCACTTGCAAGTTTTAAATACATCAGGGCCATGAAGAGACAGAATATGATCCTGCAAAAAAGGAGTTCTCAGTAAACTTTTTCTGCTAGATTAAGTCAGTCAACAGCAAATTAATTTCTTACCTTTGACTCATTTTGAGTTATCAGCCAACAGGATGTTAGCTACATCCAGGCAATTCATACACAATTCAGCTCCCATTTATATCAATAAAGTCAATGTATCACTATCAACATATTTAAGTATTAGTGAAACAATCTCAGTGACAATATTTAAGCTAATGAAGTCAAGCCAATAAGTTGCCCTGGCCATTGAGTGCAATTGATGCTTTTGTCACATTTTCAGAGTAAGACTCCTCAGTTCTTGAACAAGTCAATACAGCTCTGCAGGAGAGACACATTGTTCTGCAAAGGAAGAGAATTAGTTTCAGATGAGGATGACTGATAATTCAAATCCTGCCTTTCACAATGAAGTAGCCTCCCAAACAGTGGGTCCATCACAGGATTTTGTAGCCTGTGCCAATGCCAAAGATCTCCTACAGCAAAGACAAGCATTCAAGCAGTAAAGAATCAAAACCAGATCATAGAGTCTGCAATCTGCCTCTTCCTGCAGGCCTGCAACCATGACTCAGTTTGTGGTAAGGAGAGGGGCAAGAGACAACAGGAAGCTTTTAAAGAGGGCCAAACTGAGCAGTGCTGTCAAGGCCTTTGAGTCACATTCCACCTCAGCACTGAAGCAGCTGCCTGTGGTAAAGACCAGTACTCGCAGGGAGCAGGACATTAGACTTTCCTTCTTCAAAGGGAGCTGAGGATGCACAGTTACTGCTTTGCTCTCTACACTGAGTTAACAAACACTTTAAGCCTGCGTAGCCAAGCTTGGCAGAGGCTGCTGCGAAGCCAGGGTCCCGTCCACTGACAAGCCAAGTGACAAGGATTGACAGCCTGATCACAAGCTGCAGGATGTGCTCTTGTCACAGCACTCAGGAGCACTGGAAGCAGCAGCTGCCTCCAGACAAAGTAGGGGTCAAACCCCACAGATGAGGCTGCCTGATGGGAAGTCAGGTGACCCAGCAAATCCTCCCAGCTACACAATACTCACTTCTCTCAACCCATGCCTGTTAAATTCCAGAGAACACACCTTTGCATGTTTAATTTCCAGTTCTGCCATTTCAATTAAGTTTTTGCGGAATGCTGCTATTCTCTTCTGTTTGAAGCTCATCAGTTCTGTAAAGAAGAAAAAAAACAAAGGTAAGAGAGATATACAAAGTGTGACAAGTTTCAGTAATGCCTTTATGTTTCAGGAGTTCTGTTGTGCAACTCAAATTACAGTATTTGATCAAAAAAGGTTCAAAAGTTAGTCTTGCTGTTTCTAGACAGAGATGCAGTCATCACATGACAAAGACAGCTTGAGACAGAAAAGCTTTGTAGGAAGACAGCTGGAATAAAACAGAAAAAAGCCACACAAACTCTGTGAGAACACACAACATTTAAAGCCAGATACACTAAAGGAGCAGCATGTGTACCATGAAAGCGTATTTTCTCTGGTTTATATTTTCCAAATATATATATAGAGATATATATAGCTATATAGAGAGAGATATAGATAGATAGATATAGATACATATATATATAGACATACTCTCCTACTAAGAACCAGTGTTTGAAACTCTGTATAAGGCACTCAGCTGCACTAGGACAGAGCAAAAGCCTGTTTGCACAGTTATGATTGAGATAATTAGTTACCTTCTACTCCCTAAGTAGTTACATTCACATGGAGGCTGAGTTCAGTGCAGAAAGCAAATACTAGGGGCTTATAAATAAGCTTGGTGTAGTACTGACACTGCTCTGCTACAGAGAATTGCTTTTAAAAATGTTTAGCTGCATTAGTTTTACAGGCACATATACTGTCCTTGGGATGTCCAGACTGTTTGTTCAGGAGCCTTCAGCAGCTGCAGGTCAGATGGAGACCTTGAGCGCATTAAGCTCTCCTTTAAGCATAAGTACAGCAAAGCCTGTTTTACCTTGTTTTGCAGACTCTGAAATTTTTTCAAACTTCTGACAGCAATCCTGTTGATGTGCTTCAGCCAACCTGACGTCCTTGCTCTTTAGTCTGGCTTTGTCTAGAGCTTTGTTCGAGTTCTCATAGTCAACAAGAGCCCTGGTTCGTCTGTACAGAAGATCCTGAATAGACAGAAATAGCACACCAGAGCCTTAGCAGGACTACTTCCCAAACTGAGGTTACAGCTACCTTAGCAGCAGGAGGTTTCACTTCTTTCAGCACCAGATGCTGATTTTTCCAACAAGCTATTACAGCCTGCTCTTGGCATAGCAACAGGAGCCTTTCACAGTGCAGCACTACAATTTCAGGACAGCCACTTATGCCTTAGTGAAGGAAGTCTAGGAGCTGCTATAGGCATCATTTCCTCCGTTAAAGTAGTTTATCCTGCTGTAAGGTGGATCTCTACGCTAAGAGGGAATAGCACTTTCTGAATTCCCTCAGTTTACTTCCAGCAGACATTTAATTTGTTGGAGATCTGACAGTTTGACTGAAGCACTGCACTAACCTAGACAGGAGAAGTAATACAGGTCTCTGAGCCAATCCCTTTCTAATCTGGCAGCAGTATAGTTGTGATGTCTAAATAACAGTTCATCACACTGAGGGAGGCTGTAGTGGATGTTCTGAGGTACCTTACATTACAGGTAAGACACTAGATGAAGAGGCCCAGTAGGTTATACCTAGATATCTTTTTTTAGTATAGTCATCCTCCTGTCAAATCAAGTTTTGATTAGAAGAGTTGCTAGCAAGGCTTTTTGCAGTCACATCAACCTACCACAGCCCTTCTGGAAGTCCAGACTCCAATAGCCTTCACAAGTTACCACATATTTGTGCTAAGGTACTCTAAAAATCCTGAAGTCAATCCCAACTACTAATTAGTCATCACTGATTTTATTGGCAAGTCCACAAGTACTCAGGCAGGGGACAGGAAAGAAACTGCTGCAGACCTTAATTCAGTTTGCTCTAACTTACATAAATTTCAAGAGATCTTCTGCTTTACATGCCAAAGAAAAATTGGTCCAAGGTCTTCTCTAAGTGGCTGGGCTCCAGCTAGCTAATATATAGCTTCTATATTCTGCTGTGGTTTAAGAGTGTCAGGTTTCTTAGGCAAAACAAGGGTCCACTTTCCTGTCTTTTTAAAGCACAAATACTATGAGTGAGTCATGGTGCCCATAACAAAACTAAGCTTCAACAAGAACTATTCTCACCTTAGCAGCTTCTATATTGAGCATGTAGTATCTCAACAGTTCAGAGAGTTTTAAGTCTTCATCAGATGAAACTCTACTCTCTACCTTCTGCAAAAGGAAAAAAAAATCAGATAGTTGGTGTGTAACAGAGAACAGCAACATCCAGAGTCAGAGATTCTTTTACCCCCCACCTGCCCCTGGCAAAGCTTCTCTTACCCTGAGTTTCTCAAAGAGCTCTGCAACTTTCAACAAGTACCTAGTAAAAGAAAAAAGTGCATAAGTAAGTTTGAGATACTTCTTAGTCTGATAAATGCCAGGATCAATTGGCAGGAAACCAGAAAACTGAAGGCTGGAGTTTACTCCTGTACATAGATCCAAACAGGGGCTTGAAAAAAATTCATTTAGGCAAAGACCTGGACAAAAGGTTCAATGTGCTGGATTCCAGCCCATCAGAGTCGTACAGCTGAACAGCTCAACACCATTTAATGCAACAATGCTCATCTCCAGAGCATAAAGGTCTTGTGCAGAATTTCCCTGCTGCTATCCAAGAGGGATGAGCTGACTTGTTTATTCAGCTATACACTCTGTTTTAACAAGGTCTTGGTAAATTGATAGAAAAGTCAAAAGGTGGAACAAGTCACCTCAGAGAAGGTGACTGGGTTTCCCCAGCTTAAAATCCCCTACTATTCTGGAAGTGCAAAGGTCCAGAAGATAGTACAGACCTAGTGTAAGCTGACCTAGTGCAGTTATATTTAACAGCACAGTAGAACACACGTGCATAAACTCTTTCTTCAAGGGTCTCTAGCAGTTGGAGACCTGAAGATAATCAAGGAGATTCCTGTTTAGGAGTTTTGATTACCAGCACAAGTAACCTCTAGGCCACAACTGGCAAGAGACCAACTAGTTCAGAGTTAGGTGCAAGTGATAACATCAGGTCTGCCACAGCAGGCGTGCCAGAGGAAGGAAAGCTTTAATGCCACTTGTTTGCAATTCACGAAACTCAAACCACCTATGACTCAATCCTCTGGATTTTACAGAAGAAGCTTGGTATTGCCAGACTCAGGATGTGTTTATGAACAGTTAGAATTGCTTACTTTTTGATAACTGTAGGTTCTTCTAATGCCAGGCTGTTCAAACAAGCTGAAGTATAAATATAGTCATCTGCAACATCTGCAAGAACAAGACAAGGTTTTCAGGCTGAAATCAGCAAAACTGCATGATCTTTCGAAAGGGCTTTGAAAAGATTCACTTTTATGAGATCTTGTCATCTTATCTGCTTTTGCACATGCATCCTTGATTCTGTTGTAGTAGTTCACAAGAAAAGTCTTCTCTTGCTCAAAAAAATCTTCTACTTCCTGAAAAAGAATATGACCTGTTAAGTCAATAACTGCAGAATACAACCTCTTCCTTATTTTGGCAAGGAACAAAGAAACAACCATAGCCTGGGCCTGAGCACGAGGCCCATCAATCCCTGTTGAAAAACTGTTCAAGACAAGATGTGAGCCAAGGGTTTGACAAACCAAGGCACTTGGCAAGTTTCTTTCTCACTATGCAGTGAAGATGAAGTTGACACTCAAATACTGATGCAGGTTGTCTGAAACAGCCACTCAGTTGGGATGGGACAGACCTCAGGACTCCCAGCTGCTGGAATTTTATTTCCTAGGCCTGCTGCAACACTCTAGCTAAGGACTAAGCAGTTTACAAGCTTGTTTCTCATCCACACCAAACATGATACATATTGTAATGTTTCATGACACTGTGGATAGGACAACAAGCTTATTGGGAAGTGCTGCCATGGCAACATGACACAAAAGGTGGAGCAAGATCAGTTACAGGAGTCTAGTACAAGCAGAAACCCATAAATCATGTCTGTTCAGAGCTCCAAAGTAGACAAAATTCACAAGCACATTTCCTGAAGGTATAATTCCTTCCTCTTCACCAGTATCAGGTATTAAGGCAACTTTTCTGCATCCAGAAACTTTGCTTATACAGTGTTAAATTATAAATTTAACAGCCTAAAGCTCAAATGTCTTATTTCTACAGAAGTCAAAATTAATACAGGCTCCTCCCCTCAAGGTGGGAGAGCAGTAACAAGGCAGGTTAATGTCAGTAGCTGAGCCACACGCACTGCAAGCCTGAAGCAGACAGGAGTAACTTCCCTGGAGCAGGAAGCAAGAAATAATCAAGATTAGGCTAAGACAAAGCAACAACCTTACCTTGACTCCAGAGAAGAGGACCTCATCAGCACTTTTTACTACACTTTTTAAAAAGCCACCAAACATCTCTTTAGTGTTTTTCCTCCGAACACTCAGCTGCAAGAAAGAGGCCAAAGCAGCTTTAAAGTTATACCCAGGGGGAAAAAAGTGACTGTTTTGACACTTGCAATGTAGTAACAACCTTTACACCTGGCATATGTCAGAGCAGGTTCATTTCCGAGTCCTCCATAATACCCATATAAAAATATAACATGTAACAAATGGCTTGGCTACAAGTAGTTCAAGTGCTCTGTGCCACGGATCTTTCCCATTCCCAGAAACAGCTTGGTTTCTCTGCGTATCTTGGGTCAGCATCTATCACTCATAATTAGGTGTGACAAAACAGATGCAGGACTGACTTTAATACATCTCCATTCCTCTATTTGAGGACCATGCAACACAGCACAGGTACACCTGAGCCATATGTGTTCCCAAGATAAAGACATAGAAAATTGCCTTCCTGACCAATTTGGCAAGGATTTAGAAACACTATGAGATTTATAACAGAGAAAGATCTAAAGGTCAGGCCTTCACCCTTCAGTCATCTCACAGAAATACCTGCATTATCTACTTGCTGATGCTGCACATAGATCCACAGAACATTCTGACTGTGCCCAGCAAAAAGAACAGCACTCCTAACAGTTTGCCTCACTTGGAAAGGGAAACAAAGAAAAAAGTCTTACATCCTGGTCATACTCCAGGAAAACATGGAAATTGCGATCTTTGCTGAGCACAGGATGAGAAGCAATCCGCTGCAGGAAGATCTCATGTGATGACACAGTCTTCTTGAAGACAGCGAGGTATTCACTGCAAGGAAACAACAGACTGAGATCGTCCCTTGTACTGCCTTCTTCAATATACAAAGACTTGCTTTAAGTTTATCCCACAAAAATATTCAACTGCAGGCTTCTGAAATAGCCAGCTTGTGATAGTGAAGCTTCTTTCAATCTCTTTAGCTAGGAAGTTTTCTGGTTTGAAAGCTGGAAAAGCTGGGCAACTCCCCAGCTCCAGGATTTTCAAGACACCCTTCAAAACAGTGACATTCAAGATCATTTATCACCAAATGAGTTGCTCTTCCAGGAGGCTTCTCTAAATGCAGCTTTTGGCAGTAGACTCATTTACTTACGCTTCCAGCTCTTGCTTCATTTTGGCAAACTCTTCTTTTGTCATAGACACTTCTCCTTCCCCCAGCTTCTGCATCTTCTCTCTGGGACCATCAAAGTCAGGCTTTGAAGGTGCTGGGGGTATCTAGGCAAGGAATTGGTTAGTCATGGATATTAGCAAATAAAGTCTTCCAAGATTACTTCTAGCCTTCTCTGGAAGGAGGCTCTTTTGCCTGCACATGGGAAAGTGTAGTAAAGAGTGCATGACTCAGGAATTCTAGAGGCACACTGACATCTAGGTCCCTGATTTGTGTTAACCCTGCCCCAGAAGGGAAACCAACCCGAAGAAACAGCTTCTGTAATCCACCCCATAGCCAGCCATCCCCTAAGGAATCATGATAGGAAGGAAAGACCATATTTAATAGATTATTTCAGTGTGCCATCTTCAGGCAGATATTAATACCACCACAGAGCCAAGGACTCTCAAAGCATCTTTTGCTGCCCTAAGCTACATGGAAAGTTGACATAAATGCCATACCACTCAAGTTGTTTAGGACTTAAGGCAACAGGAAGCATAGGGAACACCCAAGTCACAAAACACCAGTAAGACTGGTAAAACATATTTCATGCCCTTATTAGTAGGCACTTTAGATTGCTACACTTTTTCAGTTAGAATCACATTCTTTAGGAAGTACTTACAATGAGTCCTGCATACTCCTCAGTTTCAGTGAGTGTATCATGTAACCACACGAAGTCTTCGTGCTGCCTTGTAACTGAAAACTCAGGGCTTTGAAAAGCTGGCAGTGTAGTCTGGAAGAGAATATATAGAAGCCCTACTGTTTTGTAAATCAGTGCTTTTAGAAACAGTTCTGTCCATTTCCAAAGGAAGCTATTCTGCTTAGTAAGAGCCTTGCCCACTCCCTTTTAGCTGAGCTGGCACTTATTCAACAGTACCACTAAGGAGACTGTTAGGAAAAAAAAGTACCGTTGTAGAACAGTATTAATGCAGTTTGTTTTGTGACATTTCACAGTAGCTCATTCCCTACCCCCCAGACTTCTGGTGTCTAGCTAGGATTCCTTAGCAAAGCCAACCTAACCATCAGCTACTTGTCTCGGTTTAGACAGTTATAGTCCTAGGAAATCTCAAGCTTCTGCATATATATACACATCCTCAGGCCACCTTTAAGTGGAAAATCTCCATCTAATTAGATTTTCTTCATTGCCAAGCCCATCTTTGCAGGTATGTGTACTGCAAATACATCTGTTACTTGCACAGCCTCTTTTTGCCCTTACCTTAGTGACCTTACCTTAGTGTGCACAGTGAACTTCACTCTGTCCTTTTCACTTAGAGCATCAGGGATATCAATTTGGAGAGAAGGGTCAACATTCAGGTCTACAGATACAGACCTCAGCTGCAAGAGAATTCACTGATTACTCTCATTATTCAAGAGAATAATCCTTGATCAAGTATCAAGTGGGTTTAATGAAGCTGACTGATCATCAGCCGTGAACAAGAACCATACTGCACTACACCCCTGCCTTCAGGTACAGCACATATGACCAGAATTGCTTTCCCAGTGCCTCAAAGAGCTTTAAGCTGAGCCAGCATCCTCCTCTGGGAGCTTATTTTTTCATTCATTCCAAGAGCTTAGACCCAGAGCATCATTTCAAGCATACTTAAACTTTTAAAGGGCAGTGGAATAGCTTTTATGGCTATAGTTGAAGATCCTCCAGCTTACAGATGAAAACTGTATTTTTAGAGGCCCTCCCTTGAGTGCTACAACCTAACAAATCATTGCTCTTTTCTGCATAAGGGAGAAACCACCAGAGATCAAGGTCACAACACAGGAAGTTTGCTGAAGAGCGACCATCAGAGCCAGGAGGAATGCTGAGGTTATCCTTTGGAGATAATTCTGAAGGCTTTCTCAGAAAAGCAGGCTAGAGAGCTGCACCAGCACTGCTATCTCACCCCTCTGCAACACAGACCACACCAGCCAGGCGCCTGCTCCTACTACTGCTGTGTACACTAAGTTTCAGCACCCAAGCCCACAAGCAAATGGTGCCAGGATCTGAGCAATCCTATCACATCACAGATGGCTAAATGCTGCCTCAAGCCTCTGTAAAGCTGCCTAAGAACTTTTGATAGGCTGCCTGTTATAAGGTGAAGCTTTGCTTCCAAAAGGCTCTGGAAGCTCCCTCCCCCTAGGCTGGCCATCTGCAGCCCAAATCTGCTATGTGACAAGTCTCTCTGGCTGCCTGCAGAGGACACAGCTGCCGGGACAGGGGGCATTCGCCCCTGCCACTGCTCTCCCCTATGATCAGACTGCTGTGCATAAGTGAGGGATACCCCAGCCACTGCACCCTCCAGCCATGCTAAAAACACTTCTGTCTGCTGTGTCCTCACTGTTCGATAGAATTAAAAGGACATAAGTAATAGATAAAACTTTTTAAGACTTATGACTATGGAATGACCTTGCATGCAGCACATTAAGCTCTCCAGAAGATGGGAGGGACAGAAGACTTTTAGCCCGTCCTGGGCATTGCCTTGGCAGCAAGCACACTTACAGAGCATGCCCTGGAACACAGTTCCTAGCAGTCCCAGGCACTGTTCATACCCAAAAGGACACGGTGGGACTCCAAACTCTACAGGGATTCCAACAGTAATCACTTCCCTCCAGTCACCACTTAGGACAGACTATTATGCTCCCATTCAGGCAGGCAATTCTGGTCCTTGCTAGGAAGGCACAGGCCAAACAGAGATGCATGGTTCAGAGGTCACTGACATGGGTTTGTGCAGAAACTGCCCCACTCAGGCATTGCAGGAAGGACAGGTAGAAGGCCACCAGTCAGCCAGCAGCTTCACTGAGAGCACAGCTCACTGTCTGTTGCCAAATGAAAGGCAAGTTAGTTGGTGCTTCCCATTTCCCAGCCAGATAACACCACCAGCCAAAGCAGCAAGATGCAGACCCCAGTGTTTTACATCCTGCTTACTTCTATTTGCTGTCCAAACAGGATCAGCAGTGCTAACAATATGAACTGCTGAGTCTGGAGAGTATGATAAGCCAAAGGAAACCATTTCCTCTCAGCTAAACTAAGGAAAGGATTACACAAACCAGACAGTTCTGAATTTGTGAGCTTTCTTACTAAGTTTCGGGGGGAAAGTAACCCACGGTTAGATGCTGTCTAGGCCCCTCCATGCCTAGTGGTTGCTGACACAAGAGGCAGACAAGCATGACCATAAAGTGGTCCTGTTTGGTCAGATTAAAGCAGTTAACATGTCACAAGCATGTGTCTCCTGGCACCCTGCACAAACTGCAAGTAGGACCTGGAGCTGCATGAAACCAAGCACTGTAAGACCCCTGGTCTGCTCTAGTCCTGTGAAGGTCACTGTGGGCTCCTAACTCCAGGCCAGAGACCTTTAGGATTACACAATCATGGCTCAGACTACAAAGGGAACATTCACGCTGTCTGACTTCAGGAGGAGGGAGTGCTTTGTTTCCCAACAAAAAGTGCTGGAGTAGCATTTGTCCCCTGAATGGGAAGCAGGAAGCCCCACTCCTGTCAGCACAGCTCTGTAAAGCACTAACTCAGTGAGCACCCACGGCAGATATCCCACACCAACCCTTGACCCACGCAGGCACCTGCTCTGCAGCACCAACAGCTCCGCATGCAGGACCTTTCGTGCCACCATCTCCGCAAGACCCATCCTACAAGCAGCAATAGGGACCAATCTGCTTATGGTCACATGCAGGCTGTGCAGAGCAAAGGGATTAAACTTCCATCTCCAGACCCCAGGTTTGTTCTTCTATCCCAGCAGGCATCCAACCCAAGGATTCCGAGGTCACCACTCCACCTGAACTCTTCGGCAGCTCCTTCATATCCAGAGGCATTTCTCTGCTAGGACATCACTGCTTCCTCCCTGGACTCCAGGGAGTGGGGCAACAGAACTGAAGTTTCCCCATTCAGTTACCAGGAACCAATCGGCCACTCCATACCCTCAAGGCATATAATACAAGCTCAGCAGCTGGGAAGGGATTATTCCTTACTCGTAGCAGATGCCCAAATAGGTACAGAGGACACACAGAGGGGAAACAGCTGGGCTGGGCTGCAAACTGAAACACTCAGCCAAAGCCAGCACAGTACTCTCACTTTCAACTCTCATTTCTCTTTCCCAGAAGCAGCTTCTGGTTAGCAATGACTACAGAAACTGTTACAGCTTCTCTGACACCTCCCACTTCTACACTCAGGACTCGTCAGGGACTTTTTTTCAGGATTCCTGGGGTTTCTTGAGGATTCAAGCAAAACTACTCCCTGTTCAGTACAGATACTGTCCACCTGTCCAACTTGGAAATTAGAACAAGACAAAGCAGAGCCCTTCACAATAACATAGATATCATATTGGTTAACATTTCTAGGTTTCAGGACCAGAAGACTGAAAATAGATGTTATGGTACTAATTAGGACACCATGATAAACACCTGATCTAGAAGCCCAGGAAACAGCAGAGATCATTACTGTGCCCAGTCCAGGTAGAATTTTAGAACACTTGGTTTTTGTCTATTTGTTAGAGATGCTAGAGGAAAAAAAAAATTGGATCACTTAAGTACAATGCTGTGATGACCATCAGCTACCCAGGCTTTTGCCTGACAGACAGTACATTTCTGATCAGGCCTCACCCAAATGCAAACACATCTTGATGCTTGCAGGCACCCAGTGGAAGGAAATGCCCTTAACCACTGAAGTCTCTTAGTTCTGGTGAGAGGCCTGAGCTGCTGTTTTTACAGTTCCACCCTTTGCAGTTTTAGCATCAGCTCTGGATGACTCGGTGTCACTTCTGCATTCTAACAAAAGAATCTGCCAGTGCAAGCAACTGTGTACAACTTCTGACTGCTAGTGAAATATGTATTTGTTCTCAAAGACAATTAATCCAGGGGTTTTCCACATAGCCAAGCTTTTGGAAGGAGCAAGGAGCCCTTCCACAAGGGCTCACATGTCAAAGCTTTCTGCTTATTGTCAGCTACCTTTTCAAAACCTTCTCCCCTTACTGATCACCTCCCTGCTGTCATTCAAGCAACAGCCCACAAACAAGACTTCAGTAGTAATTACCTCTGCCACTACCTAGAATCCATTACTTTTTACAGAGCAGGCTTTCTAACTAAAGCTGTTAGGTGCTCTCCAGAGAGCACTAAAAGATCATGATGTTTTCTGGCAGTTTATACAGAGCCCTCAGTTCCAGAGGGCCTTGTTTCGACCCCCAGGAGTTAACCAGCAGAGGATCTGGCCAGCAGATAGCAGCAGCATTAGCTGCTGGAACTACATTTTAGTCATATTCAGTACAAGCAGCTTAAGTTTCTTTTCAATCAGGATGCTAAAAGGACATCTGAAAGTGCACTGCAGGCATGCAGCTCTACAGAGCCAACAGAGTACATGTGAAGCTTGGATTTTGCAGCCTTTGTGGCAGGTTTGCTGTTACCACTCTGACACTGAGCTGAACACCCCTGAAGTGGTCTGGTTACACACAACCAGGAGAACTGAATCAGTGCTTACTTATGCTATAGAAAATGCTTCCCCAAATTTGTGACTTTGGACTGAAGAACTCCAGTGATGCAAAGGTTTAATTATTTTGCTTAAAACAGTGATAAAGAGGGAATAACAGCTCAGTGTAGTCACACTGAAATAGCATTCCTCAGTAAGTGCAGTGCTTGCCAAGGAAGCAGAAGGCCCAGAGCACCTGTTGCCTCTGGCTGTGCAATAAACTGGCCCTCTCCTGCCAGAGGGATCTCTGCATCACTCTCTGCAGAAACCTGCAGGTCACATGCCTCCTGACACAGGGAAGGACACTATAAACATTCAAGGATGCCACATTCCAAGCAAAAACCTCACTGGCTCACCCTGTTCCACCAGCAGCACACAGGACACCTCCACCCAAGCCACAGCTTCTTCCTCAGTTCGAGGGGCCGAGCAGCAGCTTTGGCCATGCAGGGCAAGCCCCCTGTGTGCCTGCAGAGCACAGCCTGGGGCTGAGCACTCCTGGCCCAGCTCAAATGGAGATTGTGCAACAGCAGCAAACCCCCAGGCCACAGTCAGCATCCCCAAGAATGCTCTGCTGACCTCCTACAGTGAGGCCAGAGCTGGTGGCAGGGAGTTTCAGGAATACGGTAGCCTCACCATGCTCCACCTTCCATTAGCCCAAACTGCTGGGCCAGCTTCATGGAGGCTGCATGTCCTTGAGAGTACATTATGCCTATCCAGGAGCTGTCACCTTGCTAGCAGCTCACCTCCCCACTTGATTTCAGGCCCAGAAGCATGCAGAAGCAGGTTTTTTGCTAAGCATAGGCAAGATCCAGTATGGCCTCATTCCTTCCAGAACATGCAGCAGAATTTCCAGCAGAGAATCACCATTTGTGAGTGATAACAGCAAGTCCTCAGCCATGACACAACATTTTGTCTTCCGCTGATTACTTTGAGAAAGAGAGAGCATACACGCTCTCAGTATGTTGATCTAGAACATTTTAACTGCAGACTGAAGCCTTTAAATACCATGAAGTCATTGATATTAAGAAATACAAAGGTATTTACTAAAGCTTAGCTTGGAAGTCCCACTACTCACTTCAAATTCTGAAGTGCCTTTTCCTCCCCCACAACAGATCACACCTTATTTTCCACTGCACTTCCAATCACCCTTATCCTACCCTCCCTTCCTCTTCCTACACATCCTGATCCTCTCCTGCTTTGCCACCTCAGGGTCAGTTTTTAGTTTATACTTAACAGTGGCTCCTATTTAAGTTAATGCCTAATGAAGTTTCCTTTACAGGCAGGGGTTTTATCTACTGGTCACACAACAGTTTCATGTTGCTGTTTCTTTGCCTAAACAGGAACAGACAAGATAGGAGCATTTCTATCCTCCCCCGTGATGCTGGAATCCCAAGACAGCCCCACAACCCAAAACAAGTTAATCTTTGTCCACTGAGCATCAGAGTTTAAAGCTACTCCAGCCTCCACCACGAGAATGTTCTCCCCTCCCCTCAATACTCCTGTCAGACTTAGAAAGGCACATAAACACTCAAAAGTTACCAATTGCTGCAAGAGAGTTGATGTTTGACCTTCCCCTCCAACCCTCACCTGCAGATCCCGCAGGCCTGTAAAGACTCACAGTATTCTCCAAGGGACACTTTAATGCAAAGAGTTTCACATGCAGCAGGAAAGAGTTAAAGCACTGGCCAGCCCACAGCTCAAAGCAAGCTACTAGAAAATGCTTCTTCTACAAACTTCTTCCTGTCCTACTGACTCAGGATTGTTTCAAGAGTCATATGGAAGAGAAGCAGAGAAAAGGAAATTATCCAGAAGAAGTTAATAAGGGCTGGTGTATTTCTTGCCTCAGCTAATATACATGCTCCAAAAAGCTGGAGAAAATACAGACTGAAGAGACTTTAAACACACCTAACAGCTTAAAACAAAGTAATCTTCCTGCCAGTGAAGCTTAGTCACAATGCAAAACCACATGCAGATGTGACAATATGAAAGGCAAATAGGCAACTTGCTGACTCTTACAGGGCTGCCTTGCCTTCTTTTCAAGGTGTGTTGAGGGTAGTTATTAAACCAGGGAGTTTAGGTAGGTTAACCTGGGCAGCTCGTCCAGTAGAAGAGATAATTCCAATCACTGCCTACACTAAATAAACATTAATTCACAAAGTTCCTGTTTTAGCATTTAACTTGCATTTTTCTCTGAGAAGTTGAGAGTCTTCACATTAGGAAACACCCTGCGCTGCTTTAAAGGGAAGATATGAAGCTCCTTGGCACTTACAGCTTCAACACTTCTCCGGAGAAAGGAAAGTCAAGCGAGCTGCCGATGTGACAACCAAGGGAAAGGGGCACCGCAGGTGAAGTGACAGCTGACAGCCTAATTATCCCTGAGCACACAGCCAGGAAGGCCGGTCACAGACAGCCAGGCAGCTGACCCACTAAGGAAGAGCAAGTTTAACCCCCCGCAGCACAATCGCCTACAGCACTTCGCCGGCAGTGCCCAAGGACAGGTCCTGGCGAGCAGGTCCCGCTCCTGCATCACCCGCCAGGCCCAGTCCCCGCAGCCCCAGGGCCCCGCTTATCACCCTGCTCCTGCCTCGGCACAGGAGTGCAGCCCGCGCTGGCTCACGGCAGCTGCACAGCCCTTCCCTCCTCTTCCTCCTTCCCACCCCGGCTTCAATCCTCCCCACCCCTTTATCTTTCCCCGGGCACCCCTCTCTTCAGGCGCTGCTCCCCACGCTCACCCCGGGCACCCTGACCCCCTGCCCTCAGGAGACCTCGGTGCGGCAAAGGCACGAGGACGAAGGCGATTAATATTTAAAAAAACAGACCCTAAACGGAGCAAAAAATAAAAACCTGTCACTGTCCCAGCGCTGCCGGGGGCAGAGGTAGCAGGGAGCTCCCTCTCACGCCGCGGAGCCAGCTCGGCTCCGCCGGCCCTAGTCGGACCCGAGCCGCCGCCCTCACCTTGTCCTGCGCGTCCCCACGGAGCAGAGCCATATCTCCGGGAGCAGACAACCACCCTCCACCTTTCTCTTTCTCCTCCTCCCCGCCACCTCCTCCTCATATAACCCGGGCGGAGCCGCCGCCGCCACACCCCCCGAGGGGCACTCGCCATCTTTGCTGAGGGCAGGGCGCTGCTTGCCTTCATCCAAGATGGCACCACAACGCTAATTTTTTTTACTTGCATTTAAAGATTTGGGTTGTTTTCCTTAGAGCCTTTAAAAGAACACCCGAATCGCGCGAGATAGAGTGAGCTCTCCTCTCTCGCCACTTTTAGCGACGCTCCAGCGAAGGGGAAGGCTCTTGGCGGCTGGCCGTGCGGGAGAACTACAAGTCCCATGAGGCAGCGGGTAGCGCATGCGCGCGGCGGAAGGGGCGGGCGAGGCGTGCGTGCTCGCTGGAGCCCGCGGCGGTGGCGGGAAGCGCGGCTGAGGTAACGCGGAGCCGCGGGTCGGGAGGGCCCCGGGTCGGGGGGGCCTGAGGGCGAGGGAAGGCCAAGGGAAAGAGGGAAGGCGGCTGGTGCTGGTGCTCCCCTGGCCCACCCTGCCCCTGGGTCCGTCAGTGAACCGGCCGCATGGCCGGGCTACCGTGGCTGGGCATGCCTGCCTCCAGCCGGGCTTCTTGTCCAGAGTGGTTTATCTCCTCTGAACAAGGGCGAGCTATCCGGCACTGGAGTTTTCAGGCACCTGATGCCCATGCGGAAAGGTCTGACTGCTGGAAGGCACTTGGTGGTCACTGGTGCTGGCCCAACTCTTTCACAGATCGCAAAAAGCTCTGACTTCGTCTTACAGCCCTATTCCCCACTAATTCCATTCCCAGTGCTGATCTGGGAATGAAGCTTGAACTGGGAACTGAAGCTTGTTGAAGCTACCCTTTGTTTCAGGGTAGCTCTCTGGGCTTGTGCTTTAAACAGGGTTGCTAAATTGTCTCTCTTTGTGGTCTCAACATCCCAAAAGAGGGAGGTGTATTTTTAACCTGGAGAGATTCAATAATGTAGTTTGCAAACTGCAGGGAACTCACAGTTATACCTTCATCGGTGGGTTTGTTCTCTTCAAATTAGGGACACGGGGTAACAGGTTTGTAGATGTGTTTAGCAGTGCTCTTTTTCTGAAGTAAGCCGGTTTTTTTTCTTTGTTGTTTTGTTTGTTTGTTTTTTGGTTTTTTTGTGCTGGATAGGTGGCTGTGGAGAAAAAGCCACACTGGTTATTGTCTGAAACCACAGTTGGAGGTAGGTTTTTATGGATGCGAACTTTTCCTTTAAGTAATCCTTTCTGTTTCCTACAGTTAAACCATTCCTATCCTGGAAAAACAACTTCCTCAGTTGTATTAGTTCAGTTGTTGTTGGAGCTGCCAAGTCAACTTGCTTGGGAACGTTAAGTCCTCCTGGTTCTTTTTTACCTCCAGGTTATTTTAATTTTTTTCAGTTCTCCAGTGTGGCTCGTCATACACCACTTGAAGCAATTCTGCCAGTCTTCAACCACACACACTTTCAGAGAGAAGGGAGACACCTCCCCAGAGGGAAATCTCAATTAAATTCTGTTCTTTGTGTACAAGAGTAGATCCCGACCGCTCCATTTCTTTCTTGTGAGTTACCTGCACAGAAATGCCACTGTGATTTGTTGAAAAACACATGATTCTTTATTCAGCTGGGCACAACGGTTCCTTATTTCTTAGCAATCCTAGAACTTCTTGCCTTTTGTAAAACAGGACAGCAGCTGGAAAACTCTCCCTTTCCTGGTGGTTTGGTTCATACAGTGCACAAACATTTCCACAGGTATTGGAAATTCCACAGGTATATTCCCCAGCACAATACAGGCTCTTAACTCAAAACTCATACTAGTCAGTGAAGTGCTGTGTTGCACTAAATTAATTCTAGAGCTTATAATATTCCATATTTCAATAGCTCCATTATTCAAAACACTGACCTGGCATAGATTTATTCCTTAGAAAGTGTTGAGGGAGCAGCTTACTGCAAGTGCATTTATGCTGAATCTGTTATCCTCTTGCTTCCTGCAGCTGGCACAAAGCCAGAATAAACTTTTTCTTTTGTGCTGTGGCTTTATGTAACAAAGCCACAGCCAGTGGCCCAACATTTGCTCTGTTCTGATTAGTGCATGTCCACAGTGACCATTAATGAGCCTGTTAATAATCAGCAAACAATAACCTGAGAAGCTACAAGCTTGGATACTGTTACACTGGAATAAGAATATATTTTTCCTCTTTTATTTTCAATCCCAGCTCTAGCAGCTCTATTTGGAGGTAAGCCCCAAGAGAGAAGAGGTTAATTTTTCTGCACTGACCTTTAGGATTTGCTGTTGAGAGGTTACTTTTGTATCAGTTGCACGCCACCGGGTTACAGCACAGTTTGTACTTGCCCAAGCCACCCAAAGAGTGTGAGAATGTAAAGCCAGTGAGGAGAAAAGCAGTGAATCTGCCGGCTCCTGATTAAACTGGTACCACTGGATGGCTTTGTCCTTCACAGATGAAGGACAGTATTTATGGATCCCGAGTCCAAGGTCTCAGCCTCCTGCTGTGAGATGCCTTGTTCTAATCAGCTGCCCCATTTTTGGAAACTGTTCTGTGACAAATGCTCACCCCCACACTGGGGCCACTACAGCTGTGGATCTGTCCACACAAAATAACTTCCCATGGTTTTGTTTCCCCTGGCACCCATGGCTTGAGGAGTGTGGGGAAGGAAAAGAGCAATGTGGAAGGATTGTCAGGAACAGAATGCTGCTGTTAGCTGCCAGTGAGCAGGGATTCTGTCTTTGCAGTGGATGGAGGGAGCTTTGGAATGGTAAACAGATAACTTCAGTAGGCGAATAGGGCCTCAATTCTGCATGTGAAATGCCACTATGGAACTGTTACATTTCATCCATGTGCAAAAACTTTCCCAGGGCTCAGCACTGCAGTTCCAGTGCAGCTCTGGAAGGTGTGCTGAGAATGGTATTGCATGTATGCTGTTCTTGCTTTTAAATTTCCTAAGTGTCTTAGAGCACAACTGTGTTTCAAATTTGGTTTAGAAAAATACTTTTATATTTTATTCTGAACTTTAAAAAATTTTCTTTGAATCTGAAAATATTTGCAGTGCATCTGGTTTCTCTTTGATTTTTCTAGCTTCAAGTCTCACAATTGTATACGCTACTGCTGTCTGTTTTCCCCTAGGTATACAAAAGAAAAATGTGAGTTTATTCCTCATGAGGTACCTTGTCCTCACAATCCCCTTAAATTGGTCATTCACTATAAACTTCAAAGTTTTAGTACCTCACAGCAATGGATTTGCTTCAATTTCCTCTGTGTAGCTTTTATCTCCCCTCCCTTTTTTGGCGGGTTGTTTGTGGGAGATCTGGTTTTTGCACTTACTTCCATAGCAGTTCTCATACTGTTGCTGTAGGGATGTACTCTGATGCAACTTTTGCTGCTTGCAACAAATCTTCAAGTGTTTCAGAATTCAGATTTGGCAGGCCAGCAGCTGTTCTTTTCAGGAGCATTTTGCCTTTTCCTTGCTCATTGGTTCTTTCTCTTATTTAACTGAAGGATAAAGGTAGTACAAGGTGTATGAAGACACTCTGGCCATAGCAATTCTTTTTTTTTGGCAAAGGGCAAGAATAGGATGGTGGTAGAGTTTTATGACTCTGGGAATCACAAATTTCTTTTTCCACAGGAGGAAAAAATATGGTAACCCATAGACTGTTCCTGACAGAAGGAAGAAAACTCTAACTGCTCATAAACACTTCTTGTCAGGATGCAATTCCTACAGATCCTGGCCAGGAAACCAAGGAGCCTGGAAATGCTTTTTCAAATACCGTTTTGCCAAAAGCAATTCCCATACACTTGTCTGTCTACCTCTGCATGTGTTTATAGTAAAAAGAAAAAAGGAAACAGTTATGAACAAGTTGACCAAGAAAAATACAAGAACTTGGTCCACTCTGTTACATCTTACAAAACCAGCGCCCAAACACCAGAGACAATACTTGAGGAAGACAATTTGTTATATGGGCCACCAGGTAAACACAGACCTCCAATTAAAGCTGGGACAAAAACTCCCAAGAATTGGGTTCCTTTAATAAACCCCAGCAAGAGAATTCTTCCTCTCAGCAGTGATTCAAATGCCCCCATGAAAATCGGGTTACAAAGAACAAAGATGCCCAGTGTTACCCGCATCCTTCAAGAAACCCTCTCTCCACAGCAAGTCTTTTATCTGGAAAGATGGAAGCAGAAAATGATAGAGAAACTTGGAAAAGAGGGATTTGAAGAGTATACCAAAAGTAAGTCTAGCCACAGTGCGATTGCAGAGTAGAAGCAGTAGTCTGGATTGCTGGAAGGTACAGTAGGTCAAGTGATTCGGAAATCCATGAAGTTGTTTCCATTTCATGAGAACATGTTGTGAGTGTACCTGTTACCAACGAGCCTTAGCTCTGGTCCTTGTTCTAGGACCAGTAAAATGGATTTAGAAATCTGTGGAAAATAAGAATTAGACTGTAGATACACTTCGCTCAATCCTGTCTGACTTTCCTTTAGTTCTCCGTTTGCCAGTATCTATTTAGAAATCGATATTTTCCAGCTGATATTACTAAGCCTCTTTGCGATTACAAAGTTACTTTGTAACAAGATGGAAATAGGCATGTTGAACTCATATAAATCCTGAGTGTTTAAAAACCAGTGTCCCCTGCTGTTCATGGTAAAGCTTTTCAATAGCTGTTTAGTTTATCCAGTGTATGTATGAGTAATCAGTGAGACTAAAAAAATAAAGTAAGCATTAATATTAGGGATACCAGTTTCACTATTGACAATTTATTTTCTGTTTCTTTCCCTTCTCCCCACACCCTCAAACTTTCAGTACAAAAACCAGGACTGGTTTAAGAGCTGCACTGTGTAAAGTGTAGGATACAAACCTAAAGTAGTGTCTAAAATGTTGAGGGGGTTTTCCCATTTTTCTTAGATCTTTTTCTCCAAGGAGAGCTCTTCCATTCAGCTTTGGAATCGATATTCCTGTCTGAAGAGAAGGCAGCTAAGGAGCAGGGCAAAGATGATGTCGTGGCTGGCTACTTATCCAGTGTGGAACATGTCTTGGAAGACATCAGCGAGGTGAAGGCTCTGGAAAGTGGAGTTCACCACGAGACCCTGCAGTACCTGGGCCTGGTCGACTGCGTGGCCAAGTATCGGTGAGGTGCCCTTCCCTCAGACTCCTGTGGTGCTCCTGGTGCTGTGGAGGTCGGGATGTTATTGAGTGGTTGGGGGAAGCTGGACAGAGCTCTAGGACTAGCAAAATGGAGGAACTTTCCTGAATGAACCTGATGGCAGAGGTGCTGTTTTTCCTGGTGGAGGGTCCCTTACTGGAGAAGGGACAGGTTTAAGCAATCGTCAGCACTTCCCAGGAACTGCGGCAGGTTTTAGTAAGCTTTGGTTTTTAGGGTCTAAACTGCCAGTGAAAGACTTGTTTAAGTGTAATAATGAGCAATGTGACATCAGGGTGAAACAGGCTGAGAGTGAGAAGTCTTTGTGTGCTGTCTCATCCCTTATTTCTTGCTTGTGACCAAACTTAAGTTTAAAGCATTGTCCTGTCTTGTTCTCCTGTGCAGGGGCCGACTATGTGTGATCGACTGGAAAACTTCAGAGAAGCCAAAGCCATTTCTGCAGAATACTTATGACAACCCATTACAGGTTGCAGCATATATTGGAGCCATAAATCATGATGCCAATTATGACTTCCAGGTCAGTAGGCCTGCTGCATGCCAAGACAAGCAGCAATGCCTGTGTTATCTTCATATCTTCCTGCCTTTAGAACCTGCTATCAGTCATGGAAGTGTTGGTAGGATTTGTAACAAAGGAGCCCAGTCCTAGATCAGGTTAAGCTAGCATAGTGTGAAATAGTTCCACTACTCCTACTAATCCTGCGGCCCTTGGCTGCCAGTAGTGAATTTTCACTGGTTTTAAGGAGGTGCTCAGTGGGACCAAGGGATGCTCAGATGAACTCCCAGGGACTTGGCATCTGGGCAATCCTGTGTGCTCTGTCCTGCGTGTTTTTTTCCTTGTGTCAAGGGTGGGAAGGGGCAGGAGAAGAAATAAAGCAAAAGAGCCTGCAAACAAGAAAATGGTGTGGGAAGGCCTTACCTGCATCCTGTCTTGCTGTATCCCACTAGCAAATTAAGGACTAAGTGTTGCACTTGTGTCTGGAAGCTGTACTGTTTCCTCAGGGAAAAACAGTGTGTTGTGAATCACTTCATCAGAAGACAGTGCAATGATGTTTTTAAATACTCCAAAAGCAATTCTAGCCTGCCTGCTTGGCCTGAACGATTTTTACCTCAATGCAAATATTGAAGGGGGAAATATGAAGCAGAAGAGAGCAGGTTAATTAATGTGCTGTGCAAAGGACTTTCTAGAATACTGTAGAGGTCAGTAAACACAAGCACACTCCACAGACATGATCCTTACAGAGTGAAATATGGGCTGGAATTCTGCTATTAGCTTACTGACCCCCACTGTCGGTGGCTATTCAGGATTTGGGGTTTGTCAGGTATGAAAGATGTCAGAACATACCTAAGTAACCATTTCTATCCAGACTGAAGCTGGAGAGTGGCACCAGTCTGGTTGTATGGCCCCAGGCAAAACCTCCTCAGTCTCTGTCAATTTTCCTGGCATCTGCAGGGTTTAAATATCACTCATCCTCAGAGTTCATGTCCCCTGGTTTTCACTGAAATTACTCAGAGCTTTGGGCTCGGGGTTTTTGGAGCATTTGAATGTTAAGTCTTCAAGTGTTTTATGGTGAGCTATTGCTCCTTTTTATTCCCCATTTCTTATGTGAGATGTGTATGTTAGGAAGGTGTTTTGCAGTGAGTTTTTGCTCTTAGGGTTGCATACAAATGTTGGATTTCTGCCAGCCCCCTGTTTTTGCTGCAGGTTCGCTGTGGGCTCGTTGTGGTTGCCTACAAGAACGGCTCTCCGGCACATCCGCATTTCATGGATCCTGACCTGTGCTCACAGTACTGGAATAAGTGGCTCTTGCGCCTGGAGGAGTACATGGACAAAAACTGACCCAGCTGGGCACAAGCAGGTGGTCTGAGCACAGAGACAAAGGAAGAACCTTTTTTAAAAATATACCACTTTCCTATTCTTTTTTGAGTAACTTTGGCTAATTTCTTACTAGCAAGGTTCCCCTCCTTCCCCTTCCAAAAAGGTGAGCAACTTTCAAATGGAGAATATCTGTTTGTTTACACTGTAGGTGACCTCAGTGGTCCAGGCAGAACAAAGCCAACTTATTTAGCCTCTTTTTTATTCCACACAGTTTATACAGCCTGAGATTGATAGAAAAGTTTCTATTTTCAAGTAAAACTGCTTGATCAAATCATCTTTCTTTCTTGATTTTTGAGAAGAAAAAATGTTGCAGAACTGAGTCTTTGAAAATGAAGTTGGTGAACTAAAGCAAAACAACATCTGCAATGTAAAGCTGAGAGAAATGCAAATGATAAAGAAATTGCCATAGGAGACTGTGTTTCAGTCAGTCCTTGCTCGTGCCATCATCAGGCTTGTTACTATTTGTGGTTTTTCTTACAGCTACAACTGGAAAACCTGTGCTGAGAGCTATAATGAAGGTCCTCATTAGCTCTTATTTAGAATACTACAGCAAAGTGACCACTTAACAGAAGTGGCTCAGCAGGAGAGGAGCAGAACTGTAACCAACACTCAGAATTCCAGCGAGTGTTCTGAGAGGTGGGAACGTGAGCTGCTGCTAGTGGCTCCTCCTGCAGGTTTCTTAACACCCAGCCTGTAGAAAAGCACTGTGAAACGGGCTCTGTGCCTTGGCTTGTGAGCTCTGTGCTGCCACTGCCTTGAGCTCTCCTGACTCTGCTGTGAGCCTAAGCCAACCAGGACCCCACCCATGTGGAATGATCCCCAGTGTCACATGAGTTTCTGTATCAAGCAGGCCTGTGGCTGTGAAGCTGGGCCTTCTGAGCTGCTTTTTGGGTTTTGGGGGCTGTTTTTTATGGGTTTCTGTTTGTTTGTTGGGTTTTTTTCCAAGTAAGTTTGTGAATAAATGTTTTGAAACAACTTTAAAGTAAAGAACTCTACTTTTGAAGTACATAAAATCAAGTCTGTAAAGCAGAGAATAAGCCTTGATCATGTCAGGCAGTGTTGCTCTGGAAAACTTTTTTCCTCATTCTCGTTGTTTTCTATGAATTTTATGTATGAATTTTCATAAGACCACTGCAGCTTACAAATAAAATTATGACCAAAACCCCTAAGCTTCAAGAAAGTCAGCCAGAACCATAGCTAAAACCCCAGAAATTTAAACCTCTGTGCTGCCTAATCTTGTGCCTACAGAGTACTGAACCGTGGAAACTTGCACAGTGAAACTGAGTTAGAGTGGTACTTGCTTATTCAAACCTGGCCTGGTGATGTCATGACTCTGCTTAATTCGATTTCTGGAAAGACAAACCACGGAAACTGAAAAGCTGGTTCAGAGATGACACCATTAAAACTTACCACATGTTCCAAAGTTCTACCTGTTTAACAAGGATCTTCCCACAGCACAAAATTTTAGCAGGTGGCTGGTTTAATGTCACTGAACAGTGTCTGTGCTCTGTGAAAGACAGCTTGTGAATACGAAGAGGGTGGGCAGAAGCAGGAGGTGATAAAAGGTGCTGAAATCCCTGGGTTGGTTGGGATTGGACAGAGGAGGCCTGTGCAGAACAGCTGCGCAATATTTGAGTGGGATTGCTTTTTTCATCAGTTCATCACTCAGCCATTAGATGTCTCTGAACCATGTAAATGTTCAACCTCAACCTCATCCTGCCCCCTCATAAACAGAGACCAGTCCGGAGCTTGGGCAGTGTTGTTGGCTGGCACCTGTTGGATTTGTGTCCATTTGTTTAACAAAAGCCCTGTTCCTGAGGAAGACTGCCGGCAAAGTCAGTTTGTAAACCTAAGTCCCAGCTGAGTCTGTACCTCAGAGCGCCAGGAGGAGGCAAACAGCCTTCAAAGACAGCAGCGGCAGGAATCACTCGTGTCTGGCACTTCTGAAAGCCTGGCTGCTGCCTTGGGCATCCCTGGCTGAGCTCTGGAGCATTTCTGGAGCAGCACAAGCTGGTTTGTCCTGTAACAGGACTGGCAGGTGGCTGTCACCAGTGTCACACAACCCAAACACACTTTGTGATCAGTTTCAATTAAGTTGCCAGACTGTTAAAAGTGCTGTACCCAGGGCACTGCTACAGGCACTCCCTGTCCTCTGCAGAAAAACCTGCTGGGCTGGCAGGGCAGTTACTTCAGCACTGACATTCAGCTTCCCAGAGCTTTGCTCTCCACCCAGAGTGGGTTTTCCCCTGTGCCCTGCTACCTGCTCCCTTTCTGTTTTGTTGTGAATCCTTTCTGTGCCCACCTCACTGTGCCTGTGGTTCTGTCAGCAGGGATGTGCTGTGGCAGTGACACTTGGAGGGAGAGCAAAAGCAACACGTGGTGCAGGAGGGATAGAAAACCAACCCATGCACACAGGTACACACACAAAATGTGTCTCTGGCCGGAAAGGAAGGGTTTCAGCCACGGCTCTGCTGTGCCAGGGGAAGGGCTGAGGTTTCAGCAGAGCTGAGCACACAAATCCCATGCAGGCATGTCAAGATTAATCCCATTGCAGAGTGAGCAACCTTCCCTTTACACTGTTCAGTTATAAGACCTGGGGGTCGGTGCATAGGCTTTAGCTCTTTCTGCAGAGTCAGGATCTTCTAATTTTCCTCAGATGCTTTTTTTCCCTCAGCAACTTCCCATTTATTAAAGTATTCTACAAACTTTCCTGCTACATAGGATAAGTTTGTTCTTAGCACAGTGGCATCACTTTACTATCCTCATTTTCAAGGTTCCAAGCACCAACAGTTGTGTTGAATAAAGTATTAATATCCTTAGGAATGTTTTTAAGACCCCTACAAGTTTTTCCCCACAAAAACCCAAGCAGGTGCATGTACAAAACTGAAGCAAGTTGAAACAATTTTTTATAATTCTTGCAAAGTTGCTCAGAATCTCTCATTTTAGCAGCAGTGACTGTGAAAGTCCTGGCTATGCCTGACTTTGTATTTTAGGTGGGAGGAGCCTTCTACACTGACAGTGGTCACAGAGGAGCAGCCAGATCGGTGCCTGCAGTTTTGCACTGATTACCTAAAGCAAACACAGGCTCCCCCTCTCCACTGCGTTGTTGTATTAGTGAACAGGCACTTGAATATAAAAGAGAAAAAAATCCCCAAACACACCATACACACCATAAAATATGTACAAAATTGCATTTCATCATGACAGAAAATATTTGTTTTCAAGTGATTACAGTGCTTTCCTTGGGTTTCTGGGTTGATATTGGTGTAAAAAGGATGTAATAATCCTTAAAGTGAGCATGGCAAATCCAGGAACATCAGAGTTAACGTTTCACTTGTATATCAACATGATAAAAGTAAGTTCATGGCTTAAAGTACCTAAAACGCAACCAAAAGTCTGCCCTGGAATAATGTCATTTGCTAGCAGAGGAAGTTTGGGAAGAAAAAGTTCTGCATCCTTTGAGAAGAGTTTCAACTCACCTTGGATGCCACTTCCATAAATTGTTAGCAGACTGCACAGGGAGCAGAGTTAAGGGTATTTGCACATTTTAACTCGTTTGCTGATGCAATGCACTGCTGTTCTTAAGGCACTTTAATTAATGCTGCATAGAACCATGTACCAGCAGCATTCTTACCCAACACTTTTCACCCAAACCTCTCATAAGTAATTTGCAGAGGAGGTAACAATTACTAACTTTACAAAATACACTGGGGAAAGGTGAACTTATTTGTCAGGGGTGTTTGGGCCTGTGGTAGAGCTAAAACAGAAAACAGGTTGCCCAAATGTCAATTCAGTAAATACTCCATCTGAAAGGTGACAGCCTTTGCAAGCATTCCATTTTTATTGGCCAGATAAAAAAAAGTCTGATGTTTCCATCACAAATGGGAATTTTTCTGTCAAGTTGAGGTTGTACCAACATCGAGTCCCATTAACAAAAGCATCCCTTTAATTTCATGTGTTTCTTTCAAAATTGTTCTTAAAAAAATAATATATGTAGTCCTACATGTAAACTTCATTGCTGTTGAGCACTGTGAGCCCCCCGTGTCACTCGTCCTTGTTGTCCTCTTTGGAGTTCCTCTGCAGGACGGGGCTCAGTTTGGTTTGCAGAACGGCTGCGAGTTTTTTGGAGGTTTTCTTCAGGAAGGCGCTGCCGGGGTGGACGCCGCTGACGTGCAGGTACAGGTCCTCCTGCGTGGGGCCCGTGTAGCCGCAGTCCTCGCACACGTACAGCTTGTCCCTCCTCTGCTTGTAGGCGTACTGCTGCTGCACGCCGTGGATCTTCTTCAGGTGCGACTCCAGCGAGCAGCGCTGCGTGAAGGCCTTGTTGCAAACCTCACACTTGTAAGGACGAATCCCTGCAGCGGGAAAACACAGGGGTTATCATCCCGAGTTATGTTTCCTCACATCAGCTGCTGAGTATGTGTCTAGCAGCCCAAGGAACTACCCCTCTAAACAAAACATCCTACTTTCAGGCTAAGGTTTTCCAGAACAGGTTAATATATTTTGGCATAGAAAACCTAGAAATGTTTTGAGAAGATGCAGGCAGATGCTGAGGATAACAGCATGCCCATCAGTAGTTTGGTCCTAAGGCAGCCGTTATCAGCTCCTGCAAAACTTATTTTAGACCCCTGGCTATTTGAAATCCTGTGATTAGGTAAAACTATCAGTTTCAGCTTTTATAATGAATGAAAACTTCTGTCTTGGTAAGATTTTAATTTTTCTCTTTTAGTTTAATGAGACTTCAGTGAACAGCAGTGAATGTCCAGTGATCCCAAGTGCTTCAAAGGAGCGAGAGCACTTTTCATACAATACAGATTTCATGACTGAGATTGCAAATTCTAGAGGAGAAGTGCAGGAAGATGAAAGAAATAAGTCTGTGTGTTTCCAGAGCTGGGAGAAGGAACTGACTTGTGATTTGAACACCCAGACAACCAAGATCACAAAAATCAATTTTACCACCAATCAACACTGATTCAACAACAAGCCCCCCAGTGCTTAAATAGCTGAGGATGTAGCAACACTTGAAAGAATCTAAACCAGCTGGAATTCTACTTATTAGACTAGATCAGTAAGTTTCCAAGCAAAGACCACCCTTAAAACTGATATAAGGAGTTACCTAACCCCCCTTTTCCCCAGGGAAGATGGAATTCCAGGGTCTGGAAGATCAGACCTATGGTAAGCCAGGCAGAAATTGGTAAACCAGCTTGGTCTGTTCAGACAGTTGTAACTTTGTGATTGCATTAAGCTACCAGTCAGGAGCTGATACCAGAAATCCAATCTAATTAGAAGTTGCAATAAGCAGCATCTCAAATGCATTTTTGTTTAGTTTAAAGAGGTTATCCCAGTGCACCAGATTAAACTATCAAGTTTCCTAATGCCTGCTGCTGTGAAATTGCTTTATTTCCATTAAACTGCAGTTGGAGAGAAGGCCCAAACCTTCGTTAGAATTGACACACAAAAAGCAGTTCCATGCTCATTTGAAGACAATTTAAACCTTCGCCATCCTTGGTGCCCGCTCCAGTGCTCCATAGGCAGGAACACCAGCACAGAAACCATCACGGCTATGGGAACCTCTTCATCACTTAGGAATTGTTTTTAATCATTTAGGAATAATTTTAAATTATGCTGACCAGAGACACTCTTGGGTTTATTTTCTGACTCTCTGATGAGGGTACAGCTTGAAAAATCACTGCTTTTGGAAGCACTGACTCCACACTCCAGCTTTATTGCAGTGGCAGCTCCCTCCTCTCAGCCAGCAGCTCTCCTTTCCACATGAAATCTTTGCAAACAAACCCAAACAGCCCAAACCACTGGCTCCAGGCAATGCCTTCCCATCCAAATGGGTGTCATTGTTTTGGGAGGCTTTACTACAGAGAAGCAGCTCCTGCCTACCAACATCCTTGTGTCACTTCTAGCAGTTCAGTGGGTTAATGGGGCTTAAACCAAAGAAGGGGCTCTGCAGAGCAAGCCCAAATGGTCTCCAGCTCCCACTGGGTGACCACACATCTGGAAGGATGGGATGTGCCTGTGAGATGTGGTGGATGCACCTTCTGGGTGCCCAACAGTGCGAAGTCAAAGCCTGCTGAGCACAGCCAGCTTGACCCACCAGGAAGCATTGCCCTCGGTGAGGATGGGGTTAATGTTTATTTAGGCCATTGCTTCCACCAAGAAAAAAAAAAAACCAAAGTCAAAGAGCAGCTTTCTCTCTGCTTCAGGCTGGGGTGAGAACTGGGAGCAGTGAGTTGGATTTGAAGCAACAGATTGATTTCAGAGGAACACGGCCGCTGCTGTTTGGGATGGACAAACAGCATGAGTGAGTGGCCACAGAAGGCACATCCATCCAGCCTGGGGGAGGCACAGCATGAACCACACTCTGGTTTCTCCAGACGGTGCCAAAATCAAGCCATAATCCCATCCTGCACAACAATCAGCTGGGAAGGCTCGCAACAGCGAAAACCCCAGGAAACTGCTGCTCGCTGCCTCTAGAGGGCAAAGTGTTTTCATCGAGCTCCTGCCTCTCATCGCTGCGCACTGGTAACGTGCAGTGATTTGCTATCCTGGAGGTTATCCCGGGCAGGTTATCCTGGTGGGTTGTCCCAGCCTCGCTGCCCCAGGCATGGCAGCACGGGGCTGTGTCTACACGAGGTGGGGATGGCAGGTCCTGCACCCTCACTGCTTCACACGGATTGCATTAGTTCTCCTCAGAGTTCATCATGCCCAGGACTTTTCTCTGTCCTCACTCACGTCCTCCCCTCTCCTCCACTGCACCCCCACTATTTTTTTGCAAATGTTGTTAACCAGGGCTTTGTGTTATGATCTTGCCAGGTTACCCTCACCCTCTCCTTGTCCTTGTTGCACGCCACCCCTTCTCCCCGGAGCCTCCCGCGGCTGCCCAGGGAACGCATTCTCACCAGTATGGGTCCGGACATGCCTTTTCAGGTCAAAGGTGTCGTTGAAGCCTTTCCCACAGAAGGTGCACAAGTGTCTCTTCACCTGGCTGTGGCACTTGATGTGACGGTTGAGCATCCTCTGCAGGCGAAAGCCTTTGCCACACAGCTCGCAGCTATGCAGGGCAGCATCGTTGCAGGTGCCGGTGGTGAACTGAGGAGTGGGAGAGGACTGCGTGAGCATTGGGATGGACAACAGAAGAAATAAAGCAAAACAAGCAGGGCTTATTGCAGCATTAAAAGAAATATTGGGATCTATTAGAAATTAAAAGTGAAAGCATTTGGGAGATTCCTGCGGGGTGAAACCTTCACGCTTTCCTTGCAGTAAAGTGGGGGATTTAAAGTGCACGGTTTGGGACTGAGGCATCTCTGGCCAGCTTGGATTCAGGGGCTAAAACAAGTTGTGTAGTGCATTCCTTCCAGAGGCAGCAACCCTCATCCTGCCACATCCACGAACACAAGGGCTTAGGCTATGAGCACTTTTCTGTGGGACCACATGTTTGCTCCTGCACTCAGCTGATATTCTGGATGGAAAAGGGAAGTCCTCTCTGGTGTGAGAGAGTTGTATTACGCAGTGCCTTCACTAGTCACGCCTCCAACTGCTCCGAGTCCCTCAAAAACCAGCCAGCAGTGATAAAAAAGGTGGTTTTGGAGAGATAAACCCGAGGCACGTTGTGCTGAGTCAGCAGAGACTGAAACAATGGCCCTAATCTCCCCCCGTTGGTGTCCCCGGCTTGTTAATTAACAGCAGAGTGACACTGGGGGGTAATCTCCCCATTCCTGCTCCTAGCACCAAAAGCATTTTGCCAACACCATGACATAACTTGACTAAAGAAGACACTGATGATTCAGCTCCTGGGAAGATCATTCCTCAGAGGAATGTCTGGAAAATGTAAATACTGCGCTGCTGGTTTAATTATTCCTGGCGGAACACACGGACCCTATTAGATGCCCGGGATGAGAGAAAGTCAGCAGAGCAGACAGGACCACGGGCACACATCCATCAGCTGAAAAAACTCAGCTCTGCTGAAACGAGGTTTTGCTGTGACAGTCATTAATAGCCCAGGTTAAATTGTACAAAGTAGGTTAAAGTCAAACAGCAGCAGGGCGGGCTCTTCACAAAGGCAGGAACACGTCTGGGGTTTCTTTTTCCTGAAGAGCCAGTTATTTCTCCCGGTCCTCCTCCTTTGCTTACTACTGAAGCAACGCTACTCAAAATTGTAAAGAAAGATTAAAGAAAACGGCAGCTGTGAAACCACGAGGTGCGAAACTGGAGGGGGAGCCATCTGGGAAGAATCTGTTGGGCAACAGGGCTATGACTCCACCTCAAGCAGCTGCATATAACCCGGGTGAAACCTAATCATGAGACTTAAGAACACGGTGACTGAAAGGCTGTCAGACACAGACAATGGTAATTTTTACAGCTCCATCCAGCAAAGCAGCAGCCAGGGTTTAACGAGGTGTTAACTACCAGTGGTAAACACATCTCCTCCTGCCTAGCACTGGGGTGGCCTGGCTCCACCTCTGCTGAGGGGACCCTGGATATTCGGAGAGAGACGCGGCGCTGTTTGGGAGCTCGGTGTTGAGTTCTCAGGTACCACGAGGATCTGAGGCACCGTGAGCAATTTGCCTTCTCAGCCTTGGGAGGGAAATCACTGCTCTGCTCTGCTGGTTCTGCCCAAGGAACACCCAGACAGCCAGAGCTCCTGCCCTTGCAGCAGAGAGGCTCTTCAGCAAAGTCAGTGGACCGATGATTGCTTCATTTCACCCACGCCTACAGGTCGACCTCAAGGTGGCAATGGTCTTTCACCCCTATGGAAGAGAACCTTTAGCTGCTTTCTTGATAGGACAAGGTGGGACGGGGGCAGCGTGAAGATTCACCCCAGCCCCTCTTGGTGAAGGCTTGACTACAGCCTAGAAGGCAGCTTTTAAGAAGGCCCCACGCTAAGGAACAAGATCCACCCACGCACCATGGGGCATGACTCCTAGCTGCCAGGGCTGGTCCTTCCTGGCTGGGTTCAGAGCTCCTGCGGGACCCGAGCCAAGCAGGTCAGGGGCAGCACGTCCCAGGCAAGGATAAGAGAAGGCAAAGGGCACTGGAAGATTATGGCACATCGTTTAGGAGGCTTGCCCTGCTGCTGCCATCCCAAGGCCGGCTGTTCTCGCAGGCCTCCACCTGGGTGTGCGGGACAGCTGCTGTCACCACTAGCAAAGAGAGCCTAAGGGACTGTTGTCACCCGGTGTCCCCGGGCAGCAGCGAGGCCTTGACCTTGAACTGGGGTCACCCCAGGGCCAGAGAAGAGATGGTTGGGGTGCGGGCGGTTACCTTGATTTTTGATCTGACCATGGGGTGCTTGACGGCCAGGTCCAGCAGCATCCCCCCGGCCGTGCCCAGCTCGCCGGGGGCAGGTTGGGGTGTTGGGGGGTCGCTGGGCTCGGCGTCCCGGGTCCCGCTGCTGCCGCTGCTCTCCAGGCTGCAGCTGTCTTCATAGCCCAGCAGCACGCAGCCGATCCCGCCTGCAACGGGGTGGGGATGCGATAAAGCGGGGGGACCCCGGAGCCGCGGGCAGGGCAGGGGAGGGAGGCGGCGGGCGGGAGCCGGCGGGCCCCGGTGTTTAACCTGCGGGCGGGCCGCTGGCGGCGGGGGAGGATCCCCGGCTCACGCTGCAATCGGAAACTCAAACACGAACGGTCCCAAAGTTCAAACAAGCCAGCTCCGCCGCCTTCCCGTTATACCCCGGGCAAGGGCAGGAGGAGCGGGAGGAGGAGGAGACGGGGAGGCCAG
>VYXC01003149.1:371382-384308 GCA_013397175.1 Platysteira castanea
AGCACCGGGATACCCTGCCGGGAATGGGGGCCGGGGTTGCTTCCCATTCGCGGGTGCGGGTCCCGCTGCCCACGGGGGGCTGAGCGGAGACGCCCCCGGGACAGCCCGTCGAGGGGAAGACTTGCCGAGGCGCCGGGAGAGGCTGAGGTGTCCTCGGGGCAGCAGCAGGAAGAGAAAGTTATTAATTTTTTTTAATGACTAGCCTTTCTTCTGTCCAGAAAAAAAAAAATTAAAAAAAGGTTTTAATTCTTTTTCAGTCATTGATTTAAAATTAAAAACCTGTCACAGCCTTTTCTCTCCCCCCCTCCTTTTCTTTTTTTTTATTTGCCTCTCGTCGTCTTCCCCCTCTTCCCAAAGTGGAAATGAAACAAAGACAAGAGGTTAGGGTATTGGGGAAGGAAGCAAAAGAAACAGAAGAAAACCCACGAAAAGCCTGCGAGCAGAGCCTGCGCCTGCCGTGGCCTTGGGTGTTTAACAACATTCAGGGATTCCTTCTCCCGCCTCCTGTTNCTGAGCGGAGACGCCCCCGGGACAGCCCGTCGAGGGGAAGACTTGCCGAGGCGCCGGGAGAGGCTGAGTTGTCCTCGGGGCAGCAGCAGGAAGAGAAAGTTATTAATTTTTTTTAATGACTAGCCTTTCTTCTGTCCAGAAAAAAAAAAATTAAAAAAAGGTTTTAATTCTTTTTCAGTCATTGATTTAAAATTAAAAACCTGTCACAGCCTTTTCTCTCCCCCCCTCCTTTTTTTTTATTTGCCTCTTGTCGTCTTCCCCCTCTTCCCAAAGTGGAAATGAAACAAAGACAAGAGGTTAGGGTATTGGGGAAGGAAGCAAAAGAAACAGAAGAAAACCCACGAAAAGCCTGCGAGCAGAGCCTGCGCCTGCCGTGGCCTTGGGTGTTTAACAACATTCAGGGATTCCTTCTCCCGCCTCCTGTTCAATCTGCTTTTTTATTAAAAGCACTGGAAATGCACTGGGTGCCTCCCTCCCCAAGCTCATCCCTGCGGCAGAGACGGCACCGGGCTGGGGCAGTTGCGGGAATGAGCACCAGGAGCTTTTTCCCCACATGAAGGAAGAGGCCTTTCAAATGGAGTCACTCCGCTCTGAGGGCTGAGGGTGCCGCTTTAATAACACAGGGCAGAGCACAGACCGGGGGAATTGATGGGAGTTTCACTGTTGGTTTCATCGAGACAAAGGTTTAACTTCTGGGGCTGGACCTGGAGACTCTGAAAAGAACACGCCTTCAGGTATCACGGCCAAATGAATGATGCGTGTCCCCGTTAGTCTTTCGGGTGTGAACTCTTGTGGGGGTCTGAGACTGGGGGGGTGGGACAGCCTGGAGCCCCAGGGACAAAGCCCCAGCCCCACATCAGGTGATGCAGTGTCAGAGAGCTCCGCCAGCAATCTGTATTTCCAGTAGGATCTCCCAGCACCCACTTGCTCCCCCTACTCCTGTGGGGAGTTTACAGTCTCCGCAGGTACCAGGTGAGAAGCCACCTCAGCATGGCTTCGGGCAATACCTCAGCAAGACCGCACATAAAACCTCCCCTTTCTCTCTTTCTCTTTAAGGCTATGTAATTTCTCTGTTATGTCTGAGATTTTGCTCCAGGACAAAATACGGCTATGTGGGGCTTAATTGATTTTTTTGCAGTGCTTTCAACTTGTGGTTTCTTTTATTTTAACGACTCCTTGTCTTTTAAGCTGAAAGAGGTAGCAAATGACATTAATCAGAGTGCTCCCAAGCTGAGAGCTTGCTGTGACGACTTCAGTGTCATCCGGGCTTTCTCAAATCCTGCTTTGAGGTTCTCATTTAATGCGGTCCTGGAGCACACACTTCACTTACACTGGGTGCTCCAAGTCAGACGTGCAGTTACAAGCACGGCTGAATCAGGAATAATAACAATAATAATAACAATAATAATAGTAGTATCACCATCAGCTCTGGAGCCTTGACATGAGTGGTCAGGGCTGAGGTGTGCCCAGCACCACTGGAGACACAGGGTGGAGAGAAAGTCCTGCAGCCTCTGGCAAGGCAAGAGGAGCTGGGTGGAGAGGCACCAGCTCCATGAAGGAGAGCATTCCAGTGGTAGTGGGCTGCCTACTTGCTCAGCTACCAGGTGGAAATGCAGACCGTTGACCAAACTTGGGTGTTGCTTGGCCAGAGCCCATAAGAAAACCATACTGCCTTAACTAAAAATACCATTCCTTGGTATTTTCCAACCTGGAGGAGCCTGAGGAGCGTGCTCACAGCACCTGAGGACACTGGCCGGTGTCAAACCACAACATCCCACCAACACCATTGCAGGGAGGCACATGGAGCAGCATGAAGTGGAATCCTTGGGGATCCTTGTCTTCAGCAAGGCAGTCCACGGACATGTTGCTGGATGGCCATGTCCTTCTCCGTATCCCCAGTGGAGCAATGCTGCACATACAGCTTAAGCACTGTAATTTAACTCGATAAATAATGATGCTAATGAGATAATGGCACACAAACATTTCTGTAGGATCTTGTTTAATTTTCAGCATTACTTGGGTGTGGGAGAAAATCCAGTATGTTAAATTAATATTTCAGGTGTAAATCAAATTAAATGTACAAAATGCCCCGTAGGGTCAAAGCACAGTGGGACCCACCCTTACGGATTTGACTACTAAAATGTGTTTCATTTCACTCAGATCATTTGGGAGTGAGGAGGAAGAGACGGGATCAAAGAAAGAACCAGCCGTGTGTCGCTGTCTCAATCACATCCCGCCCCTTCCCAAACTAACCCTGTGTGGGGTTGGATGGATGGCCACGTGTGAGGGGCAGGGGGACTCACACCCCGCATTCTGGAGGACCCCATGTCACTGCCAGCCTCACGCTGTTGATGTGGCACTCAGCAGGGAGTGGGGACGGCATGCTTGGGGGCAAGGACCTGGGTGTAGGGAGCCAGGGAAGGAGCTGGGCTTGGGCAGAGCAGAGGGACAGTGCTCAGGAGAGGAGGTGTAAGGAAGGCTCTGCTCAGGGGCCAACGACTCAGTTCGATCTGTGGACAGGGAACATTTCAGCTGTGATCCCAGTGACCCCTGTCCATTCTTCTTCTTGCCTGGGCTACTTTTCACCACGATCAGCACGATGTGGCTGCAGAAGGGCACCCCTGCCACCTGGGCAGGGATGAGGGTTTGATTGCACAGCCCATCAGAGCTGAATGCTGTTGAAAGGCACAGTCCCTTGGCAGTGCCGTGGCAATGTCTTTAGCAAGGAATCCAGCAAAGCTGTGCTCCCGCTCAACCCCCAGTGGCATCTTGTCGCCAGCCATCACTCCTCTGGCATGGAAATGGAGGGAGTCCAGCAAGTCCACCTGCAGGGGCTGGAGATGCTCTGCCCACATGGCTGAGAGCAGTCACCCAGGACCCCTTTTCTAACCATTTCTCATGATCTTGAGCCCAACCAGGCCAGACAGAGATGAGAACCTGGCTGGTACAGCAGCTTGACAGTGCAACAGTGCAACCTTGGGTTTCTGGCTCCCAGCAGAACTCAGGTGAAATTTATACAAGTGTACTGACCGTGAAAGAGAAGCCACAGCTTCATATTCTTGGGAAGATGAACCTTCATCTTCAGGGCCTGGAGTGTTCTTGACACACCAGGGCTGGGACATCTGCGCTGCTGCAAGTCACCCAAACACCCAGGTGACACCCCCTTGGCTGGTGAGCCCCTACGCTGCTCTCAAGGGGCATTTTGGGAGAGATGGGGAGGAGTCTGTGTGTCAAAACATTGCCCAGTTCTCTGCAAGACACACCCTGGTGTGACACCCCGTCCTTGAAACACTCCATGATTCCCCATCTGAGGTGGGATGGTGAGCACAAAGCCCAGTGCAGCACCCAGGAGTGGGCACCGCCAGGCCACCGGGAGCCCTGGGGTCACATCCCGGCCATGTCACAGAGAGATGTTCACAGAAGGAAGATGCTCTCATCAGAGCCAAGGCAAGATTAGAGCAAGGGAGAGTATCTCCTGTGCAGCCTTCTCCAAACTCCTGCCTCCTTGGATTGTCCAGTGGAGGTCAAGCATCCCATAGGGTCTTTCAGGCAGGATTGTGAGGACCTCTGAGGACCGTATCTTAAAAGTCCACAGAAGAGCACAGAGGAAATGTCCCCCTGCTCTGAAAGAATCCTTCTCCTTGGACACACGCTGCTTCTAGCCCCACCTTTCCTTCCCCTTGGTTGTCTTTATGCCGCAGCTCAGCATCTGTCTGTGAAGAGCGGAGGTGCTCCCAGCGGTGCTCCGGTCCTGCCCGGCCCGCGCTCCACCGCACGCCCGCGGCAGCGGGGGTGACTCAGCCGGGTTTCGGCAGCCGCCTGCACGCACACACCGTGCCTTGCCCGAGGGGCTGCTCTTGTCTCCGAGGGCAGGTTCCCACCCAAGGCACGGCGTTTGGGTGAGCACCGGCTCGCGGTCCCGCGGAGGTCTGGGGGATGTGAGCACTGCTGGGGTGGCAAGGGCTGGCAGAGCAAAGCTACTGCCCCAGTCACCCTCTGTGCTGCCAGCTCTGGGGCCAAGCCTGGCCACTGGAAAGTCCTGCTTCCAAGCCACGTTTTGGCAGCTCTCCTGCTTAGATGAGGAAACACTTCACCGCAGCGGCAGGAGCCAGAGTGGCTCCACGCCAGCATTATCTTGGAAGGAGGGAGCAGTGGCTCTGCAGGCTGCCCCAGTTTGGAGGGCGATCTGCTTTCCTTGACTGAGCAGGGAGGGATGGAGAAGGTGCCAGCCGGGGGGAGATGACTCCCCAGGCTGCGGCAGAACCTGCCCTGCCTGTGCTTCCCTGCCGGGTTTCAAAGCACCCCACCAGGCTGACTCACCGGGCTCCTGTCTCCCTGCCTCCCACGGCCCCTGCCACTCCCGGCGTCTCCCTGTCTTTCTCGACCTATAGCTCCACTTCCTTCCCACTCTCCCCAGCCGGCTTCAGCACTGTCTCTCTGGCCACCCATTCACTGTGGCTCTGCTCCCTCGGGGCACCCAGCATCACCACAGGTCCCCAGCAAGCTTGCGGGTCCCAGTCCCTGTGGAAATGGCCACGCTGTGAGGTCTGTGCCAGGTGTTGGACCCCAGCAGCATCCCCTGAGCATCCTCCCCAGTGGTATCCATGGCCCTGTGGTGGGGAAAGAGGCTGCTGGAGGATCTTGTGTGCCCCACAGCCCCTACAGATGGTCTGGCACCACTCTGGGAGGACAGTGACCCCCTTGGAGAGATATCCACTCTCACAGGTTGGTCAGCAGAGCCCTGAGCTCTCAGATGTGGAAAGCTGATTTTGTGAGCATCTGTCTCTGGAGATCTCTGAACCTCCTTGCCAGCTTTGCCTGCACTGTCTAGCTTTTTTGTTGTTGTTGCTTGATTTCCTGCAGTGCTACTGCCCAGTGTTTCTTCCCTGGGAATTTCAGTGTGTTCTTACCAAGCCTGATGCAGCAGCAAAGGTTCCAAAGGTAGTGAAATCCCAGGAGTATCCTGCAAGTCAGTAGCTAAATAGCACACAGAAAGCTACCCCCTCTGAATGTTTCTGCTGTGTTAAAAACAATCATCTTTTTAGACACCAGCAAACCCAGAGGGGCTCTAATTTCCAAAACCTGCATCCACATAAGTCAGAGCCCCTCCAGCTCTTCCAGTGACCATCACTGCTGGTGGTGGCCCTCAGTGCCCTGCGTTTCTCTGGTGTTTTCACAAGAGACATCTCTGCCCCAAACCCAACAGCTGTGTGAACAGTGAAGACAAGGGGCACCAGCCTCTCCTACTTCTTGCCCGGTTGTTTGGATTTTGGATTCTCTCTGGCCGGTCACAGAAAGCTTCAGCCAGGTGGGTTTGGCCAGATGAGCAGCTTCCCAATTCAGTCTCTGAAGGGGGTTGCTGGAATGCAGTGGAAAGGCCATCACAGGTCGTCTCCAGACACCCCACTCCCTGGCTTTATCCCTGTGAGAGGCATTTTCCCTCCTTGCATTATGCTCGACTCATCATCACCACATCTCCCTGTTGCCATTTTGCTGCCCAGCTGGAGTCTGCTTCAGCAGGGAAACCATGCAGATGGCAGGCATTGCCCTGGAAAAGACACCTTTTCCCTGGCACTGGGAGTCGGGATGCACTGCCACCGGGATGCACTGTTGTTGGGACACACTGCACACCAGGATGTGCTCATGGGGGCTGAGAGCTCAAGAAAGGAATGCAAAGCCCATTAGCTGACTGGGATGACAAGCATTTGTCGGGGTTTAGGGAGCCAAGGGGAAAGCTCTCCGTGAAAAGCTGGTGGAAGAAAGCTGGATGAGCCACAACTGTGGGCTGACTAAGTCAGTCCCTTTCCAGGTTCCTAAAAATAATGAATGTGCCTTTGAAACCCACGCTTCCCGCAGCTGGCATGGCATAAGCTGTGCTTCCCCCCTCCCACAAGCCCCGCCATCTCTGCCATCCCCCTCCAAGCTCAAACCTCCGTGGTAAAAAATCCCCTGTCCCCTCCCCAAGGACGACAAATGGCACCTCTGGGGTCCCCCAAGGCTTCCTCATTCCTGCCGGATGACGGCTGCCATAAATCCCATTGTATGTGTGTGGAGTTCAAGATTTCTTTACCATCTCAAAAATCTCCAGGAGGGACTAGGTGCTATCCCCGCTATCCCTCTCCTTTTACAGGATTAATGGAGTGAGAGAGAAGTGATAAGGGCAGAGAGGGTCAGCAGGAGGAAGGAATAACTGTCTCCAGCTAAGTGCTCTGGGACAGTCCCATTGCTGCCACCCCTGGCCAAGCACCCTGGCAGTGCAGTTCCCTGGGGTTTTGGCAGCAGGAGAAAGAGAAGATGAGGTTCTGCTGGCCTCCTCTCAGCTCTTCCCTGACAAGCAAGACCACTAGAACAGCCTTGGCCACTGGCAGTGGAGACACCAGCCCGAGCACAAAATGGCTCCAGGCAGAGCCAGGGGACAGGACAGGATGTCCCAGCCCCTGTTCAGGCACTGCTGTGTTGGAGATGCACCTTTGCTGCTCCTTGTCCTGGTGCTGTGCGTGCAGGGGGATGGCTGCTTCCCAACGGGGATCCAGCGCTGCTGCTGGAGAGCCCCTGCCTGTCCCGCCTGTGCTCCAGCAGAGCATGTGCTCCAACACGCCCAGGATGAGTGAAACGCCGGGATACACACCCGCTGCCTGTGGAATTGCCTCTGGAGAGCAATAGGGAGCTCAGTGGTGCTGCTTCCAGCTGGGCTTCTTTCCCTACAGCTCTGGTTTGACCGCTGAGGGGGCTCAGAGCTGGCTGCAGCACCCATGGGTGACTCTGGCCCCTCCACACACACTCAGATGAGGCTAAAGCCTGAGTTTAGTCCTCCTCTCCCTGCTCCCTGCATGGCTGCAGCCCCAGAATCCCTCCTCCTTACGGGAGAGCCCTGGGAGGGTGTGAGCTGGGGGGTGCAGCTCACCCTGCTTTGGGGGACATGCCGCCTCTACTTTCCTGTCTTGCAGCAGCTCTGCAAGCTGCAAGGTGACTACAGAATTACCCTGCCAATGCTTTGGGGTTCCATGCACAATGGTTTTTATCTCCCAGTGCCTTTTACAATGATTTCCAGGAAAGGGAACACCCAACCCTAAGCCTGTAAGCACCCCTGCCCTCCGTTCTCAGCAGTACCGCCGCAGTTCCCGCTGGCCGCGGGCAAGGGTCTGTGCAATTGCCACCAATATAATTATTACGTGCTGGGATTACATCCTCTCCCTGCTGCACAGCAGGTGGACTTTGGCCTCTGCCTGCGTTTAATTCGGGGGAAGCACTTGCAGGAGGGAGCCAGGGTGCACTCCTCAGGTCGGGTACCCTCTGCAACGCCTCAAAACGAGGGACAGTGACCAGCCATGCCCTGGGGAAAGCAGGGAGAGATGAGCTGGGGAGGCAGCAGCCAGACCCTCCTCCTCAGTCCCCCCATCCTGGTGATCCCAAGGAAGGAGCATGGGGTGTCTGGGGTCTTGGGGGGCCACTCTGCTCCCTCTGGCCAGGGCAATATGAGGTGTTGGCACCTGGTGGCAGCCCCACACCTCAGTTGATTTAGCTGGAGGTGACCCCCTGGTGTCCCCAGGGCTGGCTGGCTAACGAGTAACCACACGAGCCCGGCTATAAAACCAGCAAGGCTCCAGCGGCAGCTGCCTGGAGCTCCTGCCCTCACTGCTGGGAGGAGGAAGCGCAGGGGGAATTTAAAATCAAAAGTAACTGTTTCACATGCTGCTCTGCAAATAGAAGGAAAGTTTCAGTGCTCCTTGTTCGAAAAGAATGCTGTCATCTTCCCCTCTAGTTTTATCTTTCCTCCATCATTCATATCTCAGGACAATCAGATTTGCTTCCCTCCAGCTCCCTGGGAAGAACTATCAGAGGGCCCTGGAGCTTGTCTGAATGGGAGGAGCAGAAAAATTCATTTGAATTGCTGGTGAGAACAGGTTCATGGAGCTCCTTCCTGTACAAGTGCTGAGGGGATGAGTTCCAAGGGCTTTCACTTCATTCATGCCCATCAAAAAGTAAAACTCACCCAAGCCAGGCACACCTCCACCTGCATAGAGAGGAGGCTGACCTGGTGAAAATAAAGCATTTTTAATACATACATTTCATGAATTAAAACTATTTTTGGAGTCTCTGTGCACAGAGGAGCCCTCAGTGACCCCTCTGCACTACAGAAGAGGGACACAAAAAGTAGCACATTACAGTTTTTTCCTCCACATAATGCACATTTGATTACCAACAAGAAAACCCTGCCAGCGAATCCTACAGAAACATTTCCTGCAGGGCCAGGGTAGCTGCAGCTGGACCATCAATGCCCACAGTGCCAGGTCCATCCCTGTTGCAGAGGGATGGGAATAATTCCGTTTCTTGAAAGGGAAAAGGTATCGTAGTGAGATAAAAGTGCCTACAACATATCAATTCTCTATTTTTGCTGCTATAATTAGCGCTGCCATAAGGAGAAAATCAATGCTAACAGCAGCAGGCACAGCCTGCTCCCCTCCTCAGCTCTGCCTCTACCCCGAGACCTCGGCAAAGCCATGCAGTCACCCACACCCGCACTTGTCAGCCACACTCAACTTCAGAGAGCACGTGAAAACTTGGGTTAGGCTGAATTCAGGTTCTGGGTCTTTTTGTCCTCTTTGCCACTGAGGCGGCCAAGCCTCTGTGTCCCTGTGGAGAGCTCTGGGTGTGTGCAAAGTTCCCCCTTGTGAGCACACGCACATGCACTGGGAGGGAGGGAGAGCTGCCTCTGCAAAGAGGGAAGGACAGCCAGCAGCTCACCAGAACCCTGGGGGAAAACCCTGAAAGCTGTGTGAAAACATACTTCTAGGATTATTTTCATCATTATTATTATTATTATTATTACTATTATTATTATTATTGTTATTGTTATTTTGTTTGTTTGCAGTTCGATAAGAGAGCGTGGTTCCTCACATTACATGGGACAAACGGAGCAGGAGAGGGCTGTGGTTCAGGACATAAATCTGGAAATAGGCTCTGAACTTTTCTCCCTCCCCTTCCATACCTTGCAGGGGTTTCCTTAGGCTTCAGTCCTTTTTCTTTTGCCGCTGAGGCAAGCCCCAACTGAGCACCCTGTTTTCTGGATTCCTTGGTGGCTAATACAGGGTTAAGCTGACACTGTCACCCCTTCTCTTCACAAGATGCTACCAGAGTAACCACCCATGATATAAAGCTTAGCCAGAACTCCTCCACATCCTGGAACACGGAAAACGCCTGGAACAGGGAAATAAACATGGAAATCTCACTAAGACATGGCCTGCAAGGCAGCCTTATCAAGGAAGGTGGCAAATGCCTGTGAAACAGCGTGGAGGGGAGGGATAGGATGGATGAGGCATAGAGGTTGCACAAGCTGAATTTTCTTTGAAATCCAGGATAAAAATGCNTGCCTCTGCAAAGAGGGAAGGACAGCCAGCAGCTCACCAGAACCCTGGGGGAAAACCCTGAAAGCTGTGTGAAAACATACTTCTAGGATTATTTTCATCATTATTATTATTATTATTATTACTATTATTATTATTATTGTTATTGTTATTTTGTTTGTTTGCAGTTCGATAAGAGAGCGTGGTTCCTCACATTACATGGGACAAACGGAGCAGGAGAGGGCTGTGGTTCAGGACATAAATCTGGAAATAGGCTCTGAACTTTTCTCCCTCCCCTTCCATACCTTGCAGGGGTTTCCTTAGGCTTCAGTCCTTTTTCTTTTGCCGCTGAGGCAAGCCCCAACTGAGCACCCTGTTTTCTGGATTCCTTGGTGGCTAATACAGGGTTAAGCTGACACTGTCACCCCTTCTCTTCACAAGATGCTACCAGAGTAACCACCCATGATATAAAGCTTAGCCAGAACTCCTCCACATCCTGGAACACGGAAAACGCCTGGAACAGGGAAATAAACATGGAAATCTCACTAAGACATGGCCTGCAAGGCAGCCTTATCAAGGAAGGTGGCAAATGCCTGTGAAACAGCGTGGAGGGGAGGGATAGGATGGATGAGGCATAGAGGTTGCACAAGCTGAATTTTCTTTGAAATCCAGGATAAAAATGCCCCCTAAGGATGGGCTGCAGACGTTATCCAAGATCATTATCCAGATCTGAGCTGTTTGCCCAGGGGAAAAATGGCCTTGAGCTTTCCAGTCTCCTTCAGGTGTGACCCAACCCTTTCCCGCCTGGCGCTCGGCCCCGCCTCCATGAGCGGCTGCGCCGCTATTCCCAGGCCAGCAAAGGAGGGACCAGGCGCAGGAAAGAGGGCATCAAAGCTGTGGGCGTAGCACAGGTTTCACCAGCTGAGAAACTCTCCTGATCCACCTTTCCCTCAGCTCAAGCCCACCCTGTGCCTCACTCTCTGTTTGGGAGTCCCATGGATGTAGCCACCAGGCTTGTGTTGGGCTGAAATCGTCTCTCACCTTCTCTCACAGATGGCACTCTGTCCTGCTGCCCACCACCAGCTGAAAAGGTATTCCCTAGCAGTGCCCCTCTGGGCACTCGGGCCCTCCCACCTCCATCACACCACTTCCCTGCCCCCGCAGCTCGGTTCTGAGAAAGGAAAATGGCTTTTCCACGCTGTGGCGGCTGCAAGGTTTTAAACCAGACCAGCTGCTAATTTGGGCTTGGAAAAGGTCCCCTCTCACCCCAGAGCATGGAAAGGGGGTGAACAGAAGAGCAGGGTCACGGCAGGGGAGCTGAGCCCTTCAGCAAGGCCCAGCCCTCGGGAGGCAGGGAGGGGAGCAGGAACACCTGAACCACCAGGGCAGAAGCTGAGATTGTGAAAGCACAGCCTGAATGCTCCCTGCCTGGGGATTTTAGCCCCTCCAGTGATTAATGACAGGGTTGGGTAGAGGCACTCGGGGGGAGCTGCACCCTTCCCCAGTGCCAAGGGCGCTGCGTTGGCTCCCATCCACCAGGCTCCTGGCTCGACCCTGTTCTTGGCACTCCAGTGGCCTTGGACACATTACAAGCACTTATGCACAAACCCTAATAACAGTAAACACACCAACGTGAGTAGAACCATTAGACTCAATTGAAATATTATCATTCCCACTAATTTCGCTTTTCATTTTAAGCACGTTCATTCAGCAGAGAGATGAAAAAGATTATAATGAGGAGGGATCAGCCTGACGTGTTTGGTTTTCCTCTTCCACTGCGGACAGGGCTGGGGATGAGACCCAGGCACCCCCTGGCAGTAGCTGCTCTGTAACTCTTCTAGGCTCTACCTAGAAATATTCAAGCCTGATTTTGAGACAGGGACTGTGGCACCTGCTGAGCTTGGGGCTCCTTGTGCCCCACCATCCTGCCTGGCAGCAAGCTGTGGCAGATGCTTGGAGAACAAGAAGCACAGGAAGGAGTCAGCAATAAGCCTACACCCGTCATAGCAAACCTCCCACCTCAGTGTTCACTTGTGGTTTAGGGAGCTCATGAGACACAACCAGCATCCAGACATCAAGGGTGCTCCAGGAATTTGTACAGATCCTTGCTGATCACACGGGTAGGTTTCTGGAGGACTAGGGCAATGACTTCCCCAGCTCACTCCCACATGGCTCAACCTTCTGCTTGGCTTGAGCTTGTTACCCACTGGCAGTGGGAAATGGGGAATGGTTGTTCCCTGACCTTCTCCTTGTGCTGTAATCCCACCTCCCCACCAGACATCCTTTTGCATGATACATTCCTAGGAGTCACTCCTGTGCACCTCTGGTGTGCTAATTTGGGCGGCAAGGCAGCGGACGGTGACTGCTGATAGGTTCTCTGCTCCTCAGGAGCAGGATTGAGCCTCTGTCTGCTCAGATACTTCAGCGAGAAGGTGCCAAGGAAAAGCCCCCAGGGAGAGGAATAATTCTGTCTTCGGAGCACGAAAAACTGGCAAACAGGAGGCCTTAAGGCCACACACTGAACAATGAGAAGAAACCAAACAATTGAAGAGCAGCTTTCTCCAGCTGCTTCCCCCATGCAATTCGGGATTTCTGGGCGAGGAAAGTGCAGAACTGGTGGTCTCGACACAACAAAACCAAAGATGTTTCTTGCACGCAGAAGAAACCTCCTTTTGTTTGTGTTTCAGAGCTGTGACCGCACTGGAAATGCAGGCGCACGCCGGCGGGAAGCTCCAGCAAAGAGCCCCTCCAGGGAGAGCCCCGGGAGACACCGCCACAGCTGGGCACAGCTGGGCACGGCTGGGCACCCCCTCCCCAGTGGCGCTGACGGAACAAAGGCCCGTTGTTAGCACCCTTTGTCAGAGTTTCTGGCCAGAAGGGTGCGAGTGCCCAGCCCCGGCAGGGCGAGGATCCTGCCGCGGCCCCGAGGAGCGCGGGAGGCGCTCCCCGTGCGGTGCCGGCGGCCGGGAGCGGCTGCTCCAGGGGCCGCTTCCCGATCCCGCCTCCCGGCGCTGCGCCCCGCCCCGCATCGGCGCTCGGCTGCTCCGGCCTGGCTCGCTGCGCTCGGCGCTC
>VYXC01003149.1:384340-409541 GCA_013397175.1 Platysteira castanea
CCTCCGTTCATGCCTCCAGTCCCGCAGGTCCGTGTCCTTGCCCGCGCCTGAGCCGGTGCCCCAGCGTCCTGTCACCCTCCGTGCCCAGCACGGGGGGCTGCGGGCGCTGGGTGCGCCACGCCCGGCGCCCAGAGGCCGGAGCTGGCCCTGCCCAGCGCTGCCCCACTGCTGCTGTCTCGGCTGCACTGCCCTCGATGGTGCTCTCTCCACAAGCTACCCCTTCCCCACGTTTTCTGCCTTGGCACCTGTGCTTTCCATGCTCTTTTAGCTGCACCAGCTCCCCAGTGCTGTCCTTTGCATTTCCCTTCAGGGGCAAACTGCGGCGAGGAGCCCCAGGTGAGGCTCGGTGGAGGTGCTTCCCTCCCTCTCCAGCAGCCAGCGTGCAGGGAGGATGTAATCCTGCTGCCTCTCGGCCAAGGCCACCACGCCGGCATTGTTCCCAGGGCTCTCCCCTGTCTGGCTGTGCTGTCCCACTGGTGTGCCCTGTTTTTCCTCAGCCCCACAAATGCACCCTGCTGAAGGACAGACAGCACGGTGTTGTGCTATGCCCCTGTCCTGGCTCCCTTCTTGTTCTGCCAGGGCAGGCACGGTGCAAGCTGCCAGAAACACCACGTGGTAATTAAACAGGGAGGTTCTCTGTGCTACATTTACAAAAATCAGGTAATTCGTGGCAGGCACCCTGTGTGCAAGAGAGCCCACAGTCAAAAGTGCTGGGTGTGACCATGGTGAGTGCTAACACAGAGAAATCGTGCCTGGGACTAAAAGCTGTGTGGTTGTGTAAAGGTGTGCTGCGTGGGCAGTGAGGGTGCTGGTTTGGACACTGCTGATGAGCCAAGGGGTAACTGATATGCGGGCACACATCTGATCCTTCTCCCCTTATTTACGAAAAAATCTAGAAAATGCACACAGAAAAAACCTGTGTTAAATGATACTGAAGCAGTCAGGAGTTACAGAACACCAGAGTACAAATTCCCAGTCCATAGCCCAGCTTAGCTGGCTGTTGCCTGGGCTTTATGATACATTCTGTAATTAGAGGATTATATTTTCCTCCCCTCAAGAGGTTGTCTCTGTCAGAGCTTGAGAATGATGGAATTTGGAGGAGGAGACTGTTTAAGGAAAGAGGCAGGTTCATGTGAGCAGGAGTTGGGGAACACTGAATGGCACAGGCAGTAGCAAGGAGAAGAAGGTTGGTCTCCTGGAGTGGCAATCAGTGATGGCTCTGCACTTGCTGGAGGTGATGGATATGCTGGGTAGATCACCTAAGCTCACAATTTTTGTAGCTGGCTGCTCTCTAGTTCAGTGTGCCTGCCTTGAGCCACCGAGGATCTGGCAGGAATATCTGCTAAATGCTCCTAAACTAAACTTCAGCTGCAATTAATGGAAGTTGTACTTTGAACATGTGCTGCAGGATAAGCATTGCCCTTGGGTGTTTCAGTGGGACACCTAAACACTGTGGATCTTTTTGACCTATATCCTTGGCTAATACATATTCAGAAGGGCCAAGGCTCAAAGCTTATATTTTATAAATCAAATCTGAGATTTTCTTTTTATAATTCTTCATGGTCAAGTCAGGCAGTAATGGCTTCATGTTCAACAGATTGAGTTATTTAGATAACATAGTGGAAATAAATGATGTTGATATTTTACAGTCCTGGTGTAGAGATTATTTCAGGTTTATCTTTATGCAGATTAATAAACTTTTGACTTTTATAAATTGATGTGCCAGGCCCAAAGTGATTTGAGCTTGCACATGCTTGTCATGCCTGCAGAAGACAAGCAGGGCTAACTTCCAAGAATAGAGGAAGATGAGAAGATTAACTTTGTCATAGGTCATTGTCACTTGTGACACTCTAATTATAAAGGTGTCTTTTGCAAACTGTGCATTTTCAAAGTAAATATATTAATATATAGTCTTAAAGATTGCAGTGTTCTGTGAAGGAAAAGGATTACATTTCTTGGTGTAATTGTTCAGTTACCTTGTATCTCCCCACATCTTTATTGTTATTAACTAATAGTATGTAATAATAACTTTATGACCTTTGTCTTCAGCTTCAGGTTACTGATTTGTAGCCTGAGTGCAGTTGATGGAAGCTGATGGGAAGGAACTGGTTTTATTAGATTCATTTCTGGAGAGAGTTTTGGTTATTGGCTGACATATGTGTGTGTGAATTTTCTTCACAAGATAAAATTATTTCTTAAACAAAACCTTTCTGTTTTGATCCTGACAGGAGAAATGATTGCATTTGAAGCGTGCAGTTATTGGCATGCTAGGTGAGGAGTAAAACCCTGTAATAATTTGTCAAATAATAGTAATAAACATCCTCTCAAATGACTTCAGGGTCAACTTTCAAATAAATTCTTTGCAGGTGCATTTTGACATCATTCAAATTGGTCGAATAAATTACTGATCCTTTACCTAATTATCAAAGTTATCAGTGTGAGTAAAAATGTCTAGGTAAGAGAGAAAGAAGCATATGGAGGAAACAAAGGGCAGCTGGGATTTTCTTAGGGCTTTTTATACCCATTGCAGGGCTTGCACTGCAGGTTGAAAGCTGCTGGTGTGTGTTGCACATTATGTATTTGTTTATGCATATGTTATATATTTACATGATTTATAGCGAACATTTTAGGTAAATGGGATATTTTTGAAGCAAGTGCCTTGCTTTTTCAAGAGTTTGGCATAAGCAGGCTGTGGGTATTTTTGTAAGATTAAGACATGAGCAGAAAGAAGCAAACGAAGACACATGCCAGTTTTTCCTAAAATAATATACAGTTTGTCACAAAATTGCCTCCAAGCAGAGAAGTTTTGAGGAGATTATTCTGATTTGGTAAAGATTTAGGTCAGAAATAACAGGATTTTTTAGATCACAGGCATTCTGCGTGGCATGGGAATTACAGGTTCCTAGCATTTATTTGCTCAATAGCTTTGTCACTTAGTGAACCCACCCATCTGAAGTGAGTGCAAATAAAGCACTTTTTGGTGTAGTGGTATTGGATATTGGCTCCTGAAGATTCCAGCCACGTTAAGTTGCTGTGGCAAAGACCCTGCAAAGGCAGCAGAGGGAGCAGCCTCGCAGGAGGGGTGAAGCCTGGGTGGGGTTGATCCCGCATCACCTCGGGCTGTGATAAACCCTGTCCCTTGTGTTTTCAGAGGCTCCGAAGTGGCGTTATCAGAGATCTTGAGCGTCAGAACCAGAAAAAGGAGAACATTCGCCTGTTAGAAGAGCAGATTGCTCTGACAAAGCAGCTCGTGGAAGAAAGAGACAAGGTGCTAATGGAAAAACGTTCCCAGCAGTCCTAGGCACAGGCCTGGCTCCTGAGAGGTTTGATTAAAGACGTTTGGAGGTCATTTGCATCTCACTTCTTGCAGCTGTTTTAACAAACACAGGCAATCTGTGAAAGACCCCCTGTTTTGTTTAAGTTATAATTCAGCCTCTAAAGCTTTAGGGCAGACAAAACCCCATTTCCTCTGTGACTGGTACTTGGACTGTGCAGACTTGGCTGTGGCACATCCCGTGCGGATGGACTGAAGGTGGGGAGGAGCAGCTCGTTGTTCTGCAAGCTCCCTCTAGGATGGCCAACAACGTTCACATGAGTGGGCTGCTCAGCCGCCATGACGATGAAGCCACCAGGACCTCCACCTCCGAGGGCCTGGAGGAGGGTGAGGTGGAAGGGGAGACTCTCCTGATCGTGGAGTCCGAGGACCAGGCTTCCGTGGATTTATCGCACGACCAGAGCGGGGACTCCCTGAACAGTGACGAAGGGGAAGCATCCTGGATGGAGGAGATGTCCTATTACTGTGAGAAGTGCCAGAAGTGGATCCCAGCAAGTAAGGCTGCCAGTTGCGTTGTGCCTGGCTGTGGTGGGTGTTTGGAAGGTGTTTGTGCTGTCCTGCATTCCTGTTTTGCAGCTTCCCCATCCTGTCTTGGTGGATGATGCCTGCTGGCAGCGGGTATGTTAGACACTTAAGTCCCTGAGCTGTGTGTGTCCAGAGCTGTGCCCTCTGTAAGGAAGTCAAACTGTCTTCTTTCATTAGTAGAGCTCATTGAAGTTCAGAAATGCGCCCACCCTCACAATTCTTGCAGCTGTTTAGGGGCTTGGGCCAAGCGATCTGACCTCTCTGCTCACTCAGATAAAAATAATGACCCTTGCTGTAAAGCTCTAGGGAGGAAAATTATTTTATGTGTTACTTTTTTTTTCTTCCTGTTGATTTGTCACATCTGTGGAGCATATGGCTAAATCTCAACCTTAATGTTTTCCCAATAATGTGACTTTAAGTTGGCTTTCACAGAAACATGCCTAGCTTTCAGCAGCTGGCTCTGGGGGGTCTTTCGAGCAAGCTGCAGAACTTGATGCCTCTGCTTTGACACTTGACATAAGGTATATGCTGTTAGCAGTGTAATAGACAACTTTACTTTCTAAATGCTGGAATATCTGATCTATTACTACATCCAAAAGCCAGATATTGCTAAGCACTGGTTGGCTTTGGTTTTGGTGGGGGGGTTTTTTGTTTGGTTTGATATGGGCGTTTTGAGGGGGGTTTGTTTGTTTGTGGTTAGACCTAATGAACTGTTTAGGTGGCACCTGCCTTACAGATAGGTCAGAGCTGCCTTTTTTGCCTTCTTAGAATTTGCCAAAATTTATAGTGTAAAAATCTCCTCTTGAGGCGTGTTAGTGAATGTTTAGGTGTTAATGTAATGAAACCAGCATCAGACTATTAAATTACTATGCAGTAAAGGGAAATATTAACTTGAAATGTATTAATTAAAAAATGGAGCAGAGTTAAAGGTAGCATGAGCTATCTCATGCTGGAGCACTTGATTTAACACTAAATTAGTTTTATTTTACAAATATGTTGATCTCTGCAATTGCTGTGGAACAAATCCAAGGAGCAGAAAAGGCCAGTTGCAAAGCAACAGTAGCCACATACAAATGTGCAGAGTAAACGACTGTAAAAGGGAAATACTGTGCTCTTTCCTCATTATTCAGTTCTAGGGAGTTCAGTTGTGCCTTGTGAAAATTGCCAATGTACTCAGGCAAATAATCACTTTTTTACATTGAATTGCCATTTAGATATTCTCCTAATCTATCAAGTGTGGGGGTTTTCCCCCCATCAGCTGCAGCTTTAATTCTGCAATTCACTATGAAAGCAGGGCATCCATATGTTAAAAATGTTTGATCTGGTGTTGTTACACAGTAAAAGAGATCCTTGTAGAGAAACACCTTTTGAGTGTGACTTTTCAGGAACACTCTAGTCTTAAGAGTTTCTGTGTCCTCTAATGTCATTTTTCAATTTATCATACTTCTGTATAGTAACTTCTGGTGAATTTAGAAGCCCCAATTAATATGATTTTTTTTTTCCTCATCTGCTGCAGAAACACAGAATTAGAGCTTGTAACTTTGGATGCATGGGGGTTTATGGGTGGCTCGCTTTTTTCAGACAAATGTGATCTTGGACGAAATCCAAATTTCCTTTGCAGCACCTTTTCCTATAAAAAGACAAAAAATTGATTTTTTACCTTTTCATTTTAGGTCGACTAAGAGAACAGCTCAGCTACCTCAAAGGAGATAACTTTTTCAGATTTACTTGCTCTGATTGCTCAGAAGATGGGAAGGAGCAATTTGAACGCCTGAGATTAACATGGCAACAAGTAAGTGAAATGTTTGTGCCAGCAGAACAACTGTGGGACTTTCTGAAATTGTTGTTTGTTGTGTATATGCTACCTGGAAAAGGAGGATCAGGTATTGGTAACAAAGGAGCATTTGCATGAACTTCAGAAATTAATTAGCCGAGGGTTGCCTGCACATGAGAACTTCAGCATTTGGCAGGGAAATTGAAAGATAATCATACAAACCACATTCCTTTTATTTTTTTTTTCCTTCCTCTTATGTTGCTCATGAATTCATGGCTTCAAGCAGGTTTGGAAAAGCAAAATAAAGGCAATTTGGCTGCTAGGCATGAACAGTTTTTTTGTGTATAAGAAAATGTAAAATTAGTGAGGTGGCAACATAGAAAGTTTGCCAGCTTCCTGAATACAAAGCTCCAACCTGGCTGCTTATGCACTAGCATCAGTCCTTGCTGGAATTCACTGTTGCAATCATTTGCACACCTGAGCAATCAAAATAACATCTGTTTGCATCCTTTGGGACAGTAATGGTGTGTTGTCTCACAGAAGATCACAGAATCACAGGATTAGCTAGGATGGAAGAGACCTTTGAGATTGTCAAGTCCAACCCATGACCCAACACCACCTTGTCACCCTGACCATGGCACTGAGTGCCACATCCAGGCTTTCCTTAAACACCTCCAGGGACGATGACTCCACCAGCTCCCTGGGCAGCCCATTCCAATGCCCAGTCACCCTTTCTGTGAATAAATTCTTCCTAATGTCCAGCCTGAACCTCCCCTGGTGCAGCTTAAGGTGTCTCCTCTTGTCCTGTGGCTGTTGCCTAGGAGAAGAGGCTGAACCCCCACCTGGCTGCACTCTGCTCTCAGGCAGTTGTAGGGAGCAATAAGGTCTTCCCTGAGCCTCCTCCTCTCCAGGCTAAACACCCCCAGCTCCCTCAGCTGCTCCTCATAGGACTTGTGCTCCAGACCCTTCACCAGCCTTGTTGCCCTCCTCGGGACTCGTTCCAGCATCTCAACGTCCTTCCAAAACTGAGGAGCCCAGAACTGGTCACAGTACTCAAGATGCGGCCTAACAGCACCNAGCAGGCCCTGCCACTCCCAAATCCATGCTGTAAGTGCCAAGTGATGACACTCAGGATGATCTGTTCTATAACCTTGCCAGGCACTGAGGTCAGGCTGACAGGCTTGAAGTTTCCCAGATCTCCCTCCAGCCCTTATGGATGGGTGTCAGACTGGCCAACCTTCAGCCATGTGGTACCTCCCTGGTGAGCCAGGAGTGATGGTAAATGATGGAGAGCAGCTTGGTGACCTCTTCCGCCAGCTCCCTCAGCACCCTAGGAGGGAACCTCTCTGGTCCCATAGACTTGTGAGCGTGTTTCCTCCTGGATTACTGGTGGATATTCTGCTCCCTGTCCCCATCTACCAGCTCAGGAGGCCACTTGTCCTGAGGACAAGCTGTCTGATGAAAATATCAGCCTTGTTGGCCTTCTGATTCTCACCCACAGGCACTCAGCCTTACTGTCCTATAAGATAATCTGGAACACCAGTTGTAACTCCTGCACTGCCTTCTCGTGGTGGCCAGTGCAGGGGAAAAGGTTGGTGTAGGGGTCTGTGCTGGCAGACTGGCAGAGTTTCACCAAGTTCCAGACTGGGAAAGCACAGGCTGCTGGCATTGCCCAGGTCTCTTCAGAGTGCCATGGGGAAGGGGCAGACAAAATGAAAATGGGTGAAGAAGAAAGCTGTGATCACCTTCTTGGGCTTCCAGCAGCCAGAGCTGCTTCTGGGTAAGTGGAATTGAGGGAAGTGGTCAAATTAACTTACCTGAAGCAGGAAAAATGGGGACAGTGATTTCTGTTTTTTTTTCAGAGTATGTGGCCTCAACAGATCCGTATCTTTAGCCAGTTGAAAAGAGAATTATTTTTGATGTCCTGAGACACTTTCCCACATGACTTTAAAACCCACAAAATCCTAGTTATCAAACTAAGAGGGGTTGTGAGGTAGAAATAGAGTGAAGGGGACATTAAAGCTGTCCACACTTCCTCATTTTGACATCTTTGACAATGCATCCCAGAAAGCCAAGGTCCTCTGTGAGGAGACCCATCTCTTAAGAAAAACACATTTCAGACTTCTCTGAGGGTGAAGTCCTTGTTCAAAGTAGTGCCAAACCAAGTGCATGCTTGCTGAAAGATGATCCCAGCGTAGCTGATTTTAATTTAGTTCTAATAAATTAATTAAAATTAATTAAGTAAATATAAGTAACAGTTGGTCACCTAGGATTTGGTTGAAAGAGGTGAGATATTTTTCAAACCTGCCCTTTAGTTTGGGTATGTAACAGGTCAGAGGAATTTGGTTGTGAAGTGTATGCAAGACCATTGTCACAATGTTTCTGATGTACTGGATAGTGGGATTACTTTTGACATTTTTTTTGACCTTTTTTTTTGAAAGACTGTTTCCCTACCTCCACATTACATTCAGACCCCATCTGTACTGTAATTCATTTATACAACAGCTGCACAATTCTTGCGTCTCAGCACAAACCTGCATAACTAGGCAGCTTGTCATTCCCCTGGGATGGAGAAATCTCTGGAAGAATGTGCATCTAACAATAGAAAGACAAGAATGGGCAGCATGAAAGCAGGAAGAAGATGGATTGCAGAAGTTGCCTATGAGATGTTGCAAAAATAAGATATTTATGAGGGAGCAAAGATTTTTGTGTGGCAGCTGTGGGGGTCTGTTGAGCAGAAAAAGCAGAAAGGGTTCACTTGTGTCCAACACTTTCTGTTCCAGGTTGTCATGTTGGCAATGTACAACTTGTCTCTGGAAGGAACGGGCCGTCAGGGGTACTTCAGATGGAAAGAAGACATTTGTGCTTTTATTGAGAAACACTGGACTTTCTTACTAGGGAACAGGTAAAGGCATGATATTTCCCTGAGGGTCTGGTTGGTGAGCCAAAGGAATTAAAAGCTGTTATACAGATGGACAAGAATGCTGGCTAATTTGGTGACATCTCTGTTGAGCCTTACAAGTGATAAAAAGGGAGGATTTAATATTGAGAATCTGAATGCAGGCGTGAGAGGTACACTTGAGAAAGAATCAGCATTTCTTACTGGGAAAAAACAATCCCAGGAATGTGACACAAAAGCAATACAAATGCATGTATTTTGGATTATTTCTTATCTTCCTTTAGGCAGCATATGAACCTGCAAAGACTGAGTTTTTCTAAACAGTCAAAATGGATGGGCTAATCCTGGTATTGCCAAACTTTAGGGACAAAAAAGTGGTCCAGCAAAGTGTACGTTCCTTGGCTATAAAGCTTGCAAAGACCAAGTTCTTCAACAAGAACTGAGCCTCATCTTTTAGATTGTTTTGGATCTTAATGAAATGCTTTTGCATAGTAGGTGTTAAACAATTGGAAAGTTTTTCAGTGTGTGTAAAGACACTGTGAGAGTAGGAACCCCTCTTGTAAAGGGCAGCCCTCATTTCCCAGGTGAACAGCACATTTTTTCTGAGCATGCTGAAGTTGTCAAACCCAAGCCTCACTGTTAATGCAAGTGTTGTGGAGGCAGGGAAGGAACTGAGCAATCCTTGGAAGTTGTAGATTTGATGGACTTCACAGCTTCTTTTCTTCCACAGGGATTTCTCTGTTGTAAGATCTGGCCTTTCTTCCTAACCGGATTTGGTCTTTGGCTTTGCTTTCAGTGCTTGCCTGTGCCTCCTTGCACTGTTCTCAGAAATGTTAGCATTTGTCATCTCTGGAAGCCACAGGGACCCTGACAGGAGGGCAGCTGAGGGCCCACTGTCCCTCATTCAGGGAGCTGCTGCCTCCCAGGGTTTGCTGCTGCCTTTTGAGACTTGCCCCAGGAACTGGGCACTCCTTGCTCTAATTAAAATTCAGAGAGTGATTCCTGGCCCCAGACACAGCCTTCCCACTTGCCTGGACAAGCCACTCATGGAACAGAGACAGCTGAATCGTGTGTGTAGCGGTACAAGCCGTGCAGTGCTCTTCCTCCTTGGCATATTGAAGTGCAGCTTATCCAGATTTACTGTAACACTCCAGACTTAGAGCTAGGGCACCTGGGTTTGATCCCCCACCTCTGAGGTTCAGTACCCCGAGGTGTGTAAGTGCAGTACTTGGGCAGCAGTGAACACCAACTCGCCCAAGCCCTGGCAAGTACAGAAGTTTCTGCCAGTGGGGGGTGCCAAGGCAAGAAGAAATCCTGACATTCTGTGCACCGTGAACCTGATTCTCCAGAGTCTGAGTACCTCAGTTATTGGCTACAAGGGCAATTCTTCAGTATTTCTTCTCACCTCTTCCCTAAGTGACATCTTAGTTAGCCCTGTGACTGGTTCCTGAAGGAACAAAAAGTGCTCAGATGCCCACTATGAGAGACACTGCCCAGCAGAGGGAAAGGCTTAAATGCAGCTCCCTGCCTCCAAGGGGCCAAAAAAGTGCTTCAGGAGTAGTTCAGTGTGTGTGCATCAGTGCCAGTGGCAGAAACACTCTGTTCAGGATGGAAGCACAGCTGGTGAGTGGGGACCTAACCCTTGTTGTCCTCTCTCCCACCACAGGAAAAAGACCTCAACATGGTGGAGCACAGTTGCTGGCTGTCTCTCTGTGGGGAGCCCCTTGTTTTTTCGCTCAGGGGCACAGGAATTTGGAGAACCGGGATGGTGGAAGCTGGTTCATAACAAACCCCCAACGCTGAAACCTGAAGGAGAGAAGCTGTCAGCATCTGCATTGAAGGCAAGAGGTAACTGTCCCCAGTAGTATATTTCTTGCTGGGCCAGAGCTGGGAGATGTGAGAAAAGCTCAGTTAAAACCATGCGTTGTGTGCGTGGAGAGTTCCTTAGTTTTGTTCTGCTGTAATGGTTGACTGAAGAGAACTGTGGTGCATGTACTGTAGTGTGAGAAGCCTGTTATATTTTATAACCTTTTTGCATTGTGCTGATTTAAAGGGTTTTGAGGCTTGTGCAGAGTGGTTTGGTTTGGGGTTTTTTTAGCTGAAATCCACAATTTTTCCATTTCTCTTTACCCTGGGGAATGTCTTTTATCTTTTGTCACTAGATGCAAATTCTCCTCTGTGTAGAGGAACAAAATTTGGGCTTTAATGAGGCTTTAGTCATACATTGGCTTAATACTACATGTCCCAGAGTGAATTTCTTGTACACACGGAAAACCCATCTTTTAAGCTTTGTAGTCAGTGTGTTTTTGACTCTGTAGTGAGTATCTGGTGACTGCTGGAGCTCAGTGTCTGTCGGAATAAGCAAACTCCTCCTTTAGCAGCTTCCAAGCCGCCCCTGGATCCCATCATTACCGTGGAAGGCCTTCGGAAGCGGGTGAGCCGCAATCCAGTGGAGTCAGCCATGGAGCTGAAGGAGAAGAGGTCTCGCACTCAGGAAGCCAAGGACATTCGGAGAGCCCAGAAGGAGGCGGCCGGGTTCCTGGACCGGAGCACTTCCTCCACTCCCGTGAAGTTCAGCAGCCGCTGCCGCCGGCCCGATATCGTCCTGGAGAAAGGAGAGGTCATCGACTTCTCCTCCCTGAGCTCATCCGACCGCACGCCTCTGACCAGCCCCTCTCCGTCCCCATCCCTGGACTTCTCTGCTCCTGGCACTCCCGCCTCGCACTCGGCCACTCCCAGCCTGCTCTCAGAAGCAGATCTCATCCCGGATGTGATGCCACCACAGGCACTGTTCCATGGTAAGAGCCACTATGGATTTCATTTAGTGATGCATCCTGTGTAGTTTTCTAGGAAGATGTTATAAAAAAGAAGCTCCCACTGAGCTGCAGGATCCTTTCAAAATGAGATGGAAAGTAACTGGTAATATTCTGTTGTCTTAGTTAACTGAGTGTGAGAATTGACTGGTTTTCCACAGTTGTATCACCAGCTTCTAAGGCCAGAAGAAACCCCCATTATCATTTACTGAGGGATCCTGAATAAACAGTGGGTAGATTTCACACTGCAACTGCTGGACCACGCAGCATAAGCATTTCACTACAACACGGATTACACTGTTAGATAGCAACTCTAGTTTTGTCTCAAATGTTTTTCATGGGAGAAATTTTATTCCCATGGTAATGTCCCAGTATTTTATAAGTTTTAATGTGCTGATTAACGGATGCTAAATTTCAGCAAGATTGCACAGCAGCGATGCAGGAGCCAGACTTCTCGGTGGCAGGAAGAAGAGTGAGGTTCTGTAGAGGACAGAACCTCTCCAGGGTATGCTAGATGAACGTACAGATCACCGGCTTGAGCTTTTGATCCCCAGTCTTTGGGAATTTTCAGCAGCTTAACGTTCCTCAAAGAACATGAGCCTGCAGCTCAGGAGGGACTCTGTTTCCAGATGCCAAACTACAAGACACTTTAGGAGCAGGATTGCCTCTGTGTCCTGAAATTGGACTTTACAGCATCTCCTGTCCAAAATCAGGAGATCCAGGAGTACATAGAAAATGAAGTGTGTTGGGTAAACCCACATTATTGTTCCTTAGCAGAAAAATGCTGTGACAACCATTTTTGAATTGGGCTTTGATGTTTAAATTATTTTTTTCCCCCTGGATTATTTTGATCTGTTCCACAGATGATGAGGAGATGGAAGGAGATGGAGTCATAGACCCAGGAATAGAGTATGTGCCCCCTCCCAGTGGGACAGCTGGTGCTAGCACCATGATAGCAAGCAGAAAAAAAGTGAAGACAGCTGAGCAAATCAAGCAAGAGGTGGAGAGTGAAGAAGAAAAAACAGAACGGATGGAAGGTGACAGTGAAGATCCTGAAGAGTCAAACGCACCCTTGCAGGTGAGAGCACGAGACAAGGGGAAGCCACAGCTGGAGAAGGATGCTAAACCCAGAGTTCCCAAGCGCACCTCAGTTAGCATCTATGAGGAAAAGCTGCTGCTGAAGAGACTGGAAGCCTGTCCCAATGCTTTGAGCATGACCCCAGAGGCCCGCAGGCTGAGGCGCAAGCTGCTGGTCAGGCAGGCCAAGAGGGAAAGAGGACTCCCACTCTTTGACTTGGACCAGGTTGTGAATGCTGCGCTGCTCCTGGTTGATGGGATTTATGGAGCCAAAGAAGGCAGTGTCTCCAGGTCCCCAGTAGGGCAAGCAACATACAGAACTACTAGCCAGGACTTCAGGATCTTGGACAGATACCAGGTGGGTGTTCCCAAATCTAAGTTAGCTTTTGGCACAGGTTATTTTAAAGCTTTTGCTGCAGACAGCACTGTCACATTGAGGTTATCTGAGTCCTAAAGTGAAAAGGATTATGTGAACAAGACTCATTTTGGCTTGGGGCTGTGTCCCCACCAATCCTCTCCTTAAGTCCCTTTCTTCTTGGGACATGCTGGTGCAGCAAGTCTGTCTATCAGTGTCAGCAACACAAATGTCGATGTATTTGTACTCCAGCCCTGCCCAAATGCTGATGGTGGAGGCCTGGATGTACCCAAACAGGTGGGTGCTCTTTCATGTGTGTAGGAGGGAGAGGACTTGCAGCACTTTTAGGTTTGGGCACCAAATTTGGGAGTGCACAGCAGAGTGCAGAGTTGGGACCATCGTGGTCCAATCCATCCTGTCACATTGAAAGGCCCTTATTCTTCCTCTATGTTATTCCCTTGTTAATCACTGACTGATCTTCCTGCAATTGTTCTGCATTTTTTGTGCATCCAGACAATGCTGCCGGCCACGAAGGGATATCGCCAGCAGACCACCAAGTTTCTGTATCGCCTGGTAGGCTCAGAAGACCTGCTGACAGACCACAGTATTGTCAGCCCTTACACCTCGCGTGTCCTTAAACCCTACATCAGGTACAGAGGGTCTGAGCTTGCTCTTGGCTTGTGCACCGCCAGCCCACGGAGAGGACACCTTTCTTGGGCAGTGCTCCTCACTCCTCCTCAAAGTACAACCCAGTGCACCATGGTAACCCTGAAGGGATAGTGTTTGATTTAGCTGAGTAGTGAAATGGATTGCATTGGGAAGGGGAACGTCCAAGAGGGGGCAAGGGCAGAGAGGGCAGTGCTGCACCCATTCAATGCAAGTTGCACCTGCTCTTGGGTCAGAACTGTGATTTCCTTGCTCATGTGATAAGCAGAGACTGGCTGGACATGCGGCGGGTCTGGAAAGTGTCCTGGCCTCTGGCACAAGGGTGTTTTTGCTGAGCTGGGAGCTGTTTTCCCACATGAATGGAAAACTGTTCTTTTTTTTCTTAAGTTGAGCATGTCAGAAACTATTTCATGGGCAGTATCTATTTAGCTGCAGTGGCAGTTCTTGCTGCTCACTTGCTTTTTGTGTTTCCTTTTCACGTTCCTGGCAGACGTGATTATGAGACAAAACCCCCAAAACTCAGGCTGCTGGCAGAAATCCGGGCGAATCCACACAGGAATGATCTCAACTGGAAGGCTGAGCCAGAAGCACCCATTGATTACTGCTATGTTCGTCCTAATCACATCCCCACTATAAACTCCATGTGCCACGAATTCTTCTGGCCTGGTAAGATTCCTCCAGTACTTGGGTTTCTACAAAGAAAGTGGTTTTGTTCAGAAAAAAAATGTTCTTGGGCCAAATTTTTCTTCAGTTGGTGTCTGGCTTGGTTCTTAGATACCCATTATCTGATGTCACAGGAATGCATTTGAGGTGGAGACGTGGGTTTGGTGTCTTTGTCTCTTGAGATCATGTAGAACTGGGCAATTAGGCCCTAATTAGCACAGCACTTACAGAAATAGGTGCCAGTAGGAGTAGTCTGGTAGTTCAGTAGTTAACTAAACTTAAGCATCCAGTGAAATGTTTTGCAGAATCAGGAGTTGAAATAAACAGTTTTATACCAGAGATTACTGTTCAATACCTTTGTAAGAAGGTTTCTTCCTAGCAGTCTTAAGCTGGATATGTTGGAGTCAAAGTCGGGAAGTCATATGAGGAGTGGCTGAGGTCACTTGGTCTGTTCGGCATGGAGGAGAGGAGACTGAGGAGAGACCTCATCATAGTCTACAGCTTCCTGAGGAGGGGAAGCCAGAGAGGCAGGCACTGGTCTCTTCTCTGTGGCAACAGGACTCAATAGACCCGAGAGAACAGCTCTGAAGCTGTGTCAGGGGAGGTTTAGGTTGGATATTAAAAGAAGCTTTATCATCCAGAGGGTGGCTGGGCACTGGGACAGGCTCCCCAGGGCAGTGTCACAGCACCAAGCCTGCCCAGCATGAGTTTGGACAACACTCTCAGGCACATGATGTGACTCTTGGGGTTGTCCAATGCAGGGCCAGGAGGTGGAGTCAATGATCCTTGAGGGTCTCTTCAAACTCAGCTCATTCTGTGATTCTATGAATTGCTTTTACAACTACAGGCTCTGCAGTGATGTCCTTTATCTCCTCAAGCCTCAGTATTTACAAGGTATGGGAAAGATTAGGTTTGAATTTTTCTGTGTCATTTCTGGAACTGCGGGCTCTTTGGGGACAGTGGCTGCCCTTTCTGGGGGCAGTTATGAGGCTGCACTCTTTAGTTCTTCTGAAATAATAATAGGGATGTTCATCTGCTGCATGCATCAGCTTCTGATCAGCAAACAACGCAGCAGACTAATTTAGAAAAGCCCAGTACAAACAGTCCACACCTTTATTCCAGGTAACTGTTTGTGTTTTGATTTGCAGATAGTGATTCAGCAGGATTGTAGTTTGGCAGTGCCCATATGCTGCAGTCAGGATGGGAGCTTTTTGTGCCACTCATTATGCAGATTGCACAGTGTTGGGGGAAATAACCTGGCACGCCTTTCCTTTCACAAGCTGTTTCAGAGCTCGTGAGAGACACTTGCAATCCCGGCTGAGGCTGAACCGCTTTGTCATAGTCTCTCCTCTCCTGATAATGCATTTGAAGTTCTGGCCAAGTTGGGTTGCACCTTCATTAAGTTCTTCAGGACTCACCCTGTTTTATTTAACATAAGGAGCTTGGGTGTGTTCCACCCAACCATGAACTGTTCATCATTAAATCAGAAAGCTGACACTCCCATCAGTCTCCAAACACGAATCCAAATCTTTTCCATGGTGAAGAATTTCTGAGGCTGGGATGTGATTATTGCATTTTAGGAGAGGGAAGTGAGGAGGTGATGCTCCGGGGGGTAAAGCCTGGATGCAAAGGGTTTAGCTGGTACAACTTGGCGGTGGTAGGCAGGGACATGCAGCTGCGTGAGCATCGTTAAAACAGCACTTCGTTCTTCTGTCCTTCCAAATCCTTCCTTTCAGAGCTGTACTTCCCTCTCCCAAGGCAGAACCACGTTTGCAGGTAGTGACTGCAAACGAACTGATGGAAGAGAGATTCCCCCGTGTTGTTCCTTACAGTGCCTTGTGACTTGCTGCCCTAACGGGAAACCTCTTCCTAGCGGGAAACAGCTCCAGGGCTGAACCATCCTGAGCTAAGCATCTTCCTACAGGAAAAACTGCACCCCTGCAGAGACGCCAGTGTGCCCAGGGCAATGAGTGCTCCTGTCCAGACACGCTGCAAGGCACTCCACAGGCAACGGCAGCTTTGGATTAATTAACCTAGCTCCCTATTGCCAATCGATTCCTCCCACGTCTTGCTCCACCCAGCTCACTCTCGAGCAAGAAAATAACTCACCCACTTCTTATGCCTGGTGCCTTGTGAATTCTTGCATCTCATCAGGAGTGATTACTGGAAAACCCACTCTGCTATTTTGTTACCTCATGTTCCAAATATATTGCAGTTGCCAACTTGAGGCTGAAGCAAACGTTTCTGGCACATCTGCTCCATGTCTTGCATCTCATTGGGGTCTGTCCACACAAATTGCCAAGCAGTCAGTCTTCACTGCCTCGCACTGCACTGCTTGGTGCTGACAGGCTGTGTGGATGCTCTAGGACTGCAGCAGCAGGGTGAAGAGGCAAGGGAACAAACTCCCAGCCTCTTTTTGTGTCCAGCGACTGACTCACAGAAGGACCACTGCCTGAGAGGCTACTTCATCCCCCAGATTAGAGAAGTTGCATGCTAAAAGCAAGTGTTTTGATAGCATTGGAAGCTCTGTGGTCAGGTTCACAGTGCAGCTCCACAACCCGCTGAGTGTACATAAGAGACAGCAGTAAGAGCTCCAGGCAAGGTGGAGGAAAAAGATAGGAACCATAGGCAGGTAATGCTACCAAAGCTAAAGTCCAATTTCATGTGTGCTGCTTCTGAAGAGAGTTAAGGTTCAGTTTCATCCTTGAGTCATTTGAAAGGAAATCAGCTTTGTTAGTTTTTCCATGCAAGCTTCCCTGCTAAGTAAGCAGATCTTGTTTTGTCTGTTTTGTTGTATTGTCTCCTTTCCCCTTGCATACTTACCTGGCAGGGGAGACACCAGGATCAGGCAGCTGGTTTTCCCAAGGCAGGGTTCATCCCTTGCATTCTGGGTGTCCCGATGCCTTGGATTTCCCAAAATGTGGGAAATTTGACTGCATAATTTGTAGTGACAGAGGACTGCTCTAGCAGGGGCCTTGGACTATTCTATGATTCTATGTGATCTCTTACTATCAGAGATATGAAATAAAAGTAAAAAGAAGGGATTATTTCTAAAAAGCCTTAAGCCCCAGAATTTCCATGAGACTTTTCTTTTGGTTTGCAGTGCTTCCAACTGCTGTTTCTCACTTTCTCCGTAGGAATCGATTTGTCAGAGTGCCTGCAGTATCCAGACTTCAGTGTTGTCGTCCTTTACAAGAAAGTTATCATTGCCTTTGGCTTTATGGTGCCAGATGTGAAGTACAATGAAGCTTACATCTCTTTTCTGTTGGTGCACCCTGAGTGGAGAAGAGCTGGGATTGCAACCTTCATGATTTACCATCTTATCCAGGTAATGAAATCATCCCGTGAATCTGCCAAGGAACCAGGTCTTCCTTCTTCCTTGTGTGCACACATGCAGATACTAAAGAGCAGGAACACTTTGTGTGCATGTGTATGGGAGGAAGTAGCTTCTGCTTTGGAAGTTAAAATGTATTTAGGAAAACAACCATCCTGGTTGTGTCCTCAGAATCAGTGGGATGCTGCACACTTCCAACTGTCTTGGGATTAACTCTGTGTTCTTCAGTGGTCAATAGTTTGTGTAAAAGGAATACTCTAAATGGAGGGTTTAAAGGAGAGAGCGAGAGTGGGGAGGGTCAGTTAGAATTATTGCAGCTTTCTTGGCTATTCCTGGAGGTTTATTCCGTGCATTAAATCACTTACTCATCTCAGTCACTCACTTTCACTTTTATAGTCTGGTTCAACTACAGCTGAGTTAATGATAAAGGGAAACTGTTTGCAACCTCATTGTTTAAACTGGCTTGTACTGGGCCTTGTTCCACAGGAACACTTGGGAAAATTAATCTCAGCTAACTAAACGGGTAGTATTAAAGGAGTAAAACTTCATTAAATCTCTGAATGAATACTGTTATTTAAGTGGTCTTAATTCCACTGATGTTCTTGAATTAAATTGCAGGAAAGGCAGCTTAAGTAAGTTAAGGATGCAGGTATATGTCCCTTACAGAGCCCAACTCTGCCTCTCTAGGACCCACAGTTTTACCACTCCCTGAACTCTCTTGGTGGAGCTGCCAATGGGAAACATTGCTTAATTTGTTGTAGTCAAGATGAGCTGCACTAACAAAAACTCACCACTGAAACGTTTTTTTCCTCTTATTTCTTTGGCTGAAGCAAGGTAGGGAGTGCTGGCAGAACCTTGGGGAAAGTGATCCATGCTTCGGAAAAGCACTTTCCGCTCCTGGGCCGCCTGAGGGTAACTTTGCTACCTGCACAGCTCGCTGCAGTGTTGACACAGGCCTCTAATCAATATTCTTTAAACTCACTCCTTGCATTTCCCAGGCAGCTCTGTGTGAAGTGTTGAAGGAAATCGCCCTCAGCTCAGTCTGTTGATGTGAGATGTCAACACCCAGTGGGAACAGGCGCCAAGGTTTGCAGGGATCCAGCAGGTGGACTCTCAGAGACTTCTCTCTGTGGCAGAGCGGGCATGCTGGAGTTGGCAAATCAGCCACAGAGAATCCTCACACCTTTTTGTAGGATGTATCACATCAGTTAACCTAATCCTGCTTGCAGGTAGACTAGCATGAAATTCCATGTTGAGGAAAGCCAAGCAGATTTGAGAGATTTGAGGCTGATTAGGCATGCTAGCAATGAGAGATCAGCACTGTATGTTTGGCTCACACTCGATTTATTTTGCCATTGCTGACTTTATGACAGTGGTAGAAGGGGTTTAGTCCTGTGGAATAAATGGTGGTTGTGACCTTCTGTTCCTCAGTCTGCAGGCTGTAGGTGCTGCTTTGCAGCCTGCTTGGGCTTGGGGTCTCCTGTCTGTAGCTTGAGACACTTCGATGAACTGTTTAGATTAAGTGTAGGTCGCTAACTTGGGGATCAGTGTGCTGAGTTTGGGGCTAAATTCTTCGGAACAGCATAACTTAGCAGGAAAATGTTTTGATGCAAATGCTGGTGGCTGGTTTGCTGTCAGAATTTACCCTCTTGTGATTCTGCCCCAGAGGACCAGACTGCATTTTCTTAATGATCTCATTCCAATTTTCTTTTCCCCAGAACAGCTTCCAATTATGTATTTTTTTCTGTCCCTCCTTAAATCCCTCTGAGAGTTTTCCCCTTGAATATTCTATCTTGGAGAGTTCCTAGAGGGCATTACTGTTCCCACTTAGAGTTAGATATACTCAATATACATGGAATGCTATTAAAACACTTGATGAAAGCAGAAAATAAATTATTTCAGCATCTTTATCAGAGTGTTGCTGGTTAGAATAATTTAGGATCTTCAAGGTAACTTCAACCATGCTATTAGTTGCTGTCTGAACTGAATTTCCTGCCTTCTCAGGAGGCGAGTGCTGTGCCCTGAAGGATGGGAGAGGAGCTGGGTGGGATAGGCAGGAATTCCAGCGTGACAGCGCAGAGGTGCTCAGGCAGTCCCAGAGAGCTCAGCTCTGTTTGCTGACAGGGAGGAGTGCACAGCCTGATCCTCTGGCATGTTTTGTCTTTTCTTCAGGCCATTGTATTTGAGATTACTGCTGTACATGAAGATTATTTTTAATTAACAATTACTTTAGTAATTGACAATGGAAAGATGACAAATTATAATCCCAAACCTGCTTTCATTGTCAGAGAATCCACATTTCCCAGAAACAAAGGCTTGGAGGAGCAGCAGCAGCAGCGTTCCCTTTGCTGTTGCTATGTGTGGTAACTCCTGTGTCGGGGCCTGTGACTTTTCTCACATTTCCTCAGTACCTTGGATCCCTGAGCTGATGAATATCCTCACCTCCGCATTCCCCCAGAGGCTGTCTCGTTCTCTTGCAGTGATATCTCTTTTTTCCTCCCCCCCTTCCCTTGGCAGACCTGCATGGGCAAGGACGTCACCCTTCACGTCTCTGCAAGCAACCCTGCTATGCTGCTCTACCAGAAGTTTGGATTTAAGACCGAGGAGTACATTTTGGATTTTTATGACAAGTATTACCCCTTGGACAGCAAGGAGTGCAAGCACGCCTTCTTCCTCAGGCTGCGGCGCTGAGCTGCCGGAGGTGTCTGGGGAGCTGGGAAAAGCCCAATCCATCCAAAAACCTCCCCCAGCTTTCGGTGGAGGATGTTGGCTGCCACAGGAGAGCTGGAACATGCTGGTGTGTTTATCCCTAGGACTTTGGATGTCAACACTGCAATGCTGTGTGTGGAAAATGCAATCCAAGAGGATAGATTCCTATGCTCCAAGGGGAGAGGCCTGGAAATGCCAACTGGGATACACTGAAACCACTGGAAAACTAAAATTCCTTATGGGGAATTTTCGTGCCACTGTTACTTTGGAGAGCCTCATTAGCAAACAAACAAAACTACCAAACAAAAAAAATGTTTCTCACTTCAGAGGGGCCCCATGGATTTCGAGTTTTGAAACCTGTCCAAAAAATGTTGCAGGTTTTTTGTCTCTGTTTTGGTTTATGAGCAAAAATGAACATCTAAACTTAAACCGTTCAGTGTTGCTGTGGTTTGATTGCTTTAGTTAGGAACTGTGTCTTGAGTCTGTGAAGGGAAATAAGATACTGGTGCCTGTAGCTGGATGTTGACTTTAGGGAAGTTCTACCCATGCCAGATCAGCAGTCCTGGAACCCCTTTTCAGGAGTACTGAAGAGCGTGTGGATTCCTGTGACCTAAGTACAAGGCTCAGAGGAGACACCTTTGTTTTGCTCCTTCCCTGCTGCCTTCCCTTCCCCTCCTTGCCCTGTGCTCAGTGTGGAGTTCTCGTAACGCGCAGTGTTTTGTGTTCAGGAACCGTGTCAGGTGGGTTTGTGTCTAGGCAAGGTAGGGCACCACAGCTGCCAAATCAGCTCTTTGGAATCTTTCCACCTCGCTGCCAGTTGTTGGTCTGCAGATCAGCCCTTGGGGCACACCTCTAACCACAGAGCAGCCTCACAGGCTCCAGCAGCCACCTCCTCCTACAGGCACTCTGGCTGGAAGAAACCCAGAGCAAAAGTCAGTGCGGATGTTTAAAATTCAGGCTCTGATTTGTAGAAGCAATCTGCTTCCAGCATGGAGGGAGGAAAGGGCAGAGGTGGGCCAGATCCAGTTCTTGGAAGCACCTAGGCTCTAAGTATCAGTAAAGAGGAGAGCAAAGAATAAGTAGAAATACCCAAGAATTAAAAAATACAACCCCAAAGGGTTTCTCTGGTAGTGGCTCTTGTCCTTTTCCACAGTGTAGCCGCTTCTCTCCCTCCCTCACTTTCAGTGCAGATGCACACAAGGCTGCACTGATGAAAGGTCAGTCTGTGCATTATAACTACGGATCACATCCGCTGGGATGGACCTTTCACATCAAACCCACAGAGAGCTACCCACCAAATGTGACTTCTTTGTCTTTAATCTACTGTGTGTACCTGTTGGCTACCTAACTATAGCAGTAGTTGCCTTAGTGGAGTCTTCATTGTGGTAACAGAAGAGAAAGGGACACAAAATATGTTTTCGTGTAGACAATGTCCATCATCACCAACACAAAACCAGTGGTAGTGGGGGGGGAAACCAGCCCAGCCAAGGGTTGTGTGCCTGAATGTCCGTGCACATTTCTGCCTGTTCCATGACTATGTGAAAATTTTCAATGTTTTTAATGTTATGAGTTAGCTGGAGTTTGAAAGCAAAGAAATATATGTCTTTATGAATGGAATTAAAGCCCTTCCCTTGGAAAAGCCTGCCTGTAGTCATACTGTTTGTTATGGTGTCTCTCCATCATCTTCTTTCATTGGAATCTGGCAAACGCCAGCATGGCTTTAAGAGGATGTGTGTGGGCAGCTGACCAAGGCAAGGGATTCCTCGTTTCCCTACTGGACAGCCCCACAGAATACAGGCAGCCACACACATGCAGGCCTTAGCAGGCTCCTCCTTTCCAGACACATTTAGGAGATAGAAAATAATAGTCTGAAGAAGATGACCAGTTCTGCATTGTGTTCTCAAAGGGGCCCATGAAGATTCTGAGGACTCTCTTGCTCAGTGGTGTTGTCCCTCAGAGACTGCCAAGTGACGATGGTGTTCTAACAGCCCTGGGACATCTGCTGTGCTGCAGACAGCTTGTTTTATCCAGGTCCTTCATTTAACCCCAAATCCTCAAAGGCAGTCAAGTGATTAAATGCCTTTGAGCCGTTGCCTCTCAGCTGTTTTCCTTCTTCAAGAAGACCGCTAAGAATGAGCTCGGTAAAGCTGATAGAGGGTGGAGATGAGTATTGCTGTTCTGCTTGTTTCTTCCTAATTTGCCCGTTTTGGGAAGATAAACTAGTTAACAGCTCTACCTATTGTATCCCAGCTTTCCCTCAAGAGAACATTCCCAACCCATAATGTTGAAGTGTAAACGTCTCTTAAGCTTAGCAGTTTAGGGGCACTGCTTGGATGGCCGTGGCTTGGCAAGGGGCGAGGCTCTCCCAAGGCACACAGTGAAGCCAGCAGACAAACCGCGTTCTCAGCCCTCTGCTTCCCTCTGGTGCCTCGGGCCCCCGGGTGCTGCGTTACCTGAGCTGTGGCTGCGGAGCCAGCGCCGCCCTGCTCCACGGCACCACTCCTCCACGCTTCCCTCAGCCGGGCAGCGACTGTAGCAGTGGGAGGAGGTGCCAAACACAGCTTGACAAAGCAAAGCTTTCCTGGAGAATAAAGGTGGAACCCCACCCTTTCCTAGTAAGGCAGCAAAGCCCAAGTGTTTCCCTGAGCTTTGATTCGTTGCGACCGGGAAGCGCTCTACTAAAGTCATCTTAAAAAAAAAAAAAAAAGTCAAGCAGGCCAACTTGTCCTCCTTCCCCTTTGGATTTGTGTGGAGGCTTTAAAAAATAGAAAGGCATCCTTTTGTGCGGCAGCTCGGCCTCCCCGGGCACTGCGCGGGCGCTGGGAGGGTGGTGAGCCCGCCCCGCTCCCGCCCTGCCCCGCGCGCGCCGCCGTTTGAACGGGGCCATGGAGGGGCCGGCGGCGCTGCCCGAGGTGTGGCAGCTCTACTTCGCCTCCGTCCGCGCCGCCACCTTCCGCAACTGGCCCTTCACCGAGGGCTGCGCCTGCACGCCCGAGCGGGTGAGCGCGGGGCTGGGGCCGGGGCGGCGGGAGCGGGGCCGGGGCGGCGGGAGTGAGGCCGGGCGGGCGCTCACGGCCTCCCCTGTGCCCGCAGATGGCGGCGGCGGGCTTCGTGCACTGCCCCAGCGAGAACAGCCCCGACGTGGCGCAGTGCTTCTTCTGCCTCAAGGAGCTGGAGGGCTGGGAGCCCGACGACGACCCCCTGTGAGTACCGGGGGTTCCCTCGGCCCCCGCCCCGATCGGCGCCGCCCCGGCCCGGGGGAGCCGCTGGTGGCAGCCGAGGGGCTCGGCAGGGGAGAGCGGCGGCGTGTGGTTCGCTGTGAGCTGCTGTCTTCTCTAATTTTCTCTTTCTTTTCGCCTCTTTTCAGGGAGGAACACAAAAAGCACTCTGCGGACTGTGGTTTTCTTTCTCTTCGGAAAGAACTTGCTAATCTGACGGTGCATGAGTTCCTGAAGCTGGACAAAATGCGAATGAGAAAGGCATTTGTACGTACACGGCTTCTAGTTTTTGGATTGCTCAGCTGGCCTCGTTCATTATGACAAGGCTTTGTGCAGAGTGCTCTGCTGCATCCAGGCTCGGGCTGGATCATCTGCTGTGCCCTTTCCTGGTTCTCAGCCGTGCTTTATGGGGGATGTATCCTCATTTCCCCTCGAAGCAGAATGATACTCAGTGTAGTGGCAGACAGTAACATACTATTTTTACTCTTTGCAGAATAAAGAGGTTTCTCAGAAGATGACCAAGGTTGAAGAGAAAGCCAAGATTCAGCGTTGTGGTATAAAGAATCTGGCCTAGACTGCTGCAGCAGTTGCCAGTGCTGTTGCCAATGTCAAAGTTGCCAGTGACATCTGTCTTGTCTACATGCTGTGGCACTGCCCCGATGACTGAACGGCCGTGTTTCCTGAGGCTGTTTCCAGACTGGCTGTCCCTGAGAAGCAGACGGAATTCTGCTTCACTCCTCCGAGTCTCTGGGAAGTACGTGGGGTTTGATGCATTGCATACATAATCTTTTCCTGCAGGGATTCTCCTAATCTTCCTGCTGGTTTAATTAAGGATTGTTACTGTGGGTTTACTTGCTTTCTTCTTTTTTTTTTTTTTCTCGTTGTTGTTGTTGTAAATCTATCTGTTTTAGAGATATTGCTGTCTTGTAGAGATACTGGTAGCTCTGGTGCTAAAACTTGTATTTCTGATAGGAGTTGCCATGAATTTCCATGTTTGTACTGAATATACCAATGCTTTCAGATACTTTGGGACATAGAAAGGGGAAGAAGTTTTAAAAATACTTCAGGGATTTAGGATTGTGGCACCTTAGTGTGCCTGGTATTCTTGTAAACTTCTCTTTGTAGTTGGCTGCTGCCTCGTGTTGATGCATTTAAAAATAAAAGTTGAAGGCAGAACAACGAAGTAGTTTTACTCGATTTTCTGAAGGACAGGAATCTGACCTTTACTGCAGTGGGCTGCACTGAATGCAGTTTTAACATCAAAAAGGAAAATTTGCAAAATAGAGTGCAATCAGAGAGGAATTGTGCTCTGAACTGCTGGAAAAGAATGNTCGGCCGCCCCGGGCACTGCGCGGGCGCTGTGAGGGTGGTGAGCCCGCCCCGCTCCCGCCCTGCCCCGCGCGCGCCGCCGTTTGAACGGGGCCATGGAGGGGCCGGCGGCGCTGCCCGAGGTGTGGCAGCTCTACTTCGCCTCCGTCCGCGCCGCCACCTTCCGCAACTGGCCCTTCACCGAGGGCTGCGCCTGCACGCCCGAGCGGGTGAGCGCGGGGCTGGGGCCGGGGCGGCGGGAGCGGGGCCGGGGCGGCGGGAGTGAGGCCGGGCGGGCGCTCACGGCCTCCCCTGTGCCCGCAGATGGCGGCGGCGGGCTTCGTGCACTGCCCCAGCGAGAACAGCCCCGACGTGGCGCAGTGCTTCTTCTGCCTCAAGGAGCTGGAGGGCTGGGAGCCCGACGACGACCCCCTGTGAGTACCGGGGGTTCCCTCGGCCCCCGCCCCGATCGGCGCCGCCCCGGCCCGGGGGAGCCGCTGGTGGCAGCCGAGGGGCTCGGCAGGGG
>VYXC01003149.1:409923-443752 GCA_013397175.1 Platysteira castanea
TATTTTGTGTTTTCTTGCTTTCTTCTTTTTTTTTTTTTTCTCGTTGTTGTTGTTGTAAATCTATCTGTTTTAGAGATATTGCTGTCTTGTAGAGATACTGGTAGCTCTGGTGCTAAAACTTGTATTTCTGATAGGAGTTGCCATGAATTTCCATGTTTGTACTGAATATACCAATGCTTTCAGATACTTTGGGACATAGAAAGGGGAAGAAGTTTTAAAAATACTTCAGGGATTTAGGATTGTGGCACCTTAGTGTGCCTGGTATTCTTGTAAACTTCTCTTTGTAGTTGGCTGCTGCCTCGTGTTGATGCATTTAAAAATAAAAGTTGAAGGCAGAACAACGAAGTAGTTTTACTCGATTTTCTGAAGGACAGGAATCTGACCTTTACTGCAGTGGGCTGCACTGAATGCAGTTTTAACATCAAAAAGGAAAATTTGCAAAATAGAGTGCAATCAGAGAGGAATTGTGCTCTGAACTGCTGGAAAAGAATGGGGGAATCTTGGAGAAAATATTTCACTGTTACAGGGCCCAAGCTGAGCACACAGAGCCATGGATTCTGCAGACAGAACTGGACACAGATCAGGTGCTCCCAAAGTCAAAGAACCTTCAGCTTTATTGGGGGAAAAAGTTTGTTGTAATAACACACTTATGAGAACAATGTTCCTGTGTCTCTTACATTCAGTGTTCTTTATGCAGACTTACTTGGAACAGTGACATAACCTTATTATCTCCAGCTGCAGCAGCCAGATCCAATGCTGAGTGCCCTGCTGCATTCTTCTTTTGCACACTTGCATTGCAGCTGTAAATACAGAACACATAGGTTTAAACTGCTTAAATTCATTGTAAGTTACTGCACTTAGTGAAGTGGCTTGTAGGTGAATGTTGATGTGGGATAACTTTGGAATTTCTGGATGCACCTTTCCATAGGGACACGGGGCAGGCTCTGGCCCTCCAGTGGTGCCAAGCAGGTGTGTGCTGGCAGGCTGGGGGAGCCTGCAGCTGAGCTGGAGGCCCAGCCACAGTACCTACCATAACAGGGCTCGGATGCACTCCTCTCCCTCCAGGCCCAGCAGAACTGCCTCATGGAGAGCTGTGTTGTTGTGCCTGCATGGGAGGAAAGAGCAATGTACTTATTACCTAAGGAACCTCAGCAAATAAAACTAAGGAAAATGAACAGGAGGATATAGAATACCCTAGAAGTGTGGTAGGCTTTGGTGGGGTTTATCACTAAGTTGAAGTGGATGGGGGAAGGAACTGAATAGAACAGCAGCTTCTGTAACAAGTTAGGAGAAATCTTCAAAGCTGGCAGCTGGAAGGAGTGTGTCACTGAAAGGAGCTCCTCCACTACAGATTTGTGGAGGAGAGGTGGGGGTTTAGTTCTCTCTAAAATTGGAACACGTGTGATTTTTTTTTTTGGTAAAACTTGGGAAGAGGCAAGGCAGAGGATCAGAGCTCACTTACGGCCCTGACTGCTGGTCAATGTCGGCCCCTTTCTGCACCAGAGGGCAGATGGCTCCTGTGTGCCTGTTCAGGACAGCAACTGTGAGGGCAGGGCGCTCCTCCTCGCTCAGGGAGTTGGGGTCAGCTCCCTGCAACAGAGCACAGGGAAAGGGAGCTGGAAAGACCATACAGATTCTTCACTTTCCACCCTGCTTTTGTGTTATGCCAGTTCACGCTGGCAAATGGGCTGCATGCTCAAGACAGAGAGAAGTTCAAAGTGTGTTGAAAATATTCTTTCTTTTGAAAATACTTGTTATCTCCTAGCTCAAAGCCAGAGTAAATGTGTGTAACAGTAGCCAAATGAGATCCCACAGCAGAAACATAGAGATTATGCTTGCTTTTGCTATACACAGGACTTGATCCTAAACTATAAAACTAATACATTTTTCTTTCTGCTTGGCCCTGAAAAACCCAGAGAATACTGCCTTATGCACAGACCAAATAGAAATTTGGGGAGAACATCCATAAGTGTAAAACAGGCCCTATCTTCTCTAAAATGCTCTTTCAATCTGAAGACTGGTTTTGCAAGGCTGTTGGCTCCTAATGAAGCTGAAGTTGCAAAGCGTTGAAAAAAGAAACTTCAGCAAGCGTAACTTACATCACTGAGCAATTGTTCTATGAAGGGGATTCTTCCTTTCCCAGTTCGAGCCAGTTCATCCAGTAGTTGTCTGGACTCTGGCTGTGGAGACACACAACAGCCAGTAACATTTCACACAGCGAAAATACAAGTAGGTGGGCCAGATTCTGCCTTGGAGTGAAAGTGAAAAATGCACACAGTGGCATGAATTTGATGTATCTGAGCCTCATTGCTACTAATCCCTGACTTCTTTGGGAATGTCTTTCTGAGTCTGAGCAAGTGTTGGGTAACCTGGGCTGGTATCTCACTACTGAGGTCTTCATTCAGCAAGTATGTCTGCAAATGATTAGCTTTACATCAATGTGGCTCTCCAGGGCTGTACAAAAATCTGCTCAGCACAGTAAAATTAAACATGGATACACATTTAGGATTAAAGTTTGAATTTTCCACAACTTGTGGAAGTATTTTGTTTTACAAATGTTTATGTTTTGCCTCAGAGCAAATAATTTACTAAACCTTAAAACAACAAGCAAACAACAAAACCTAAAACCTTTTCCTTTTATTTCTTCCCAGCTTTCAACCTCCTTTTCTCATTTTGAAAGCTCAATCACTTGACCAAGCATTTTTATTTCTGGACTCATACCACAGAGCTCTGTATCTTCTCCCACCTGTTGAGTTGGCTGACTGATCCAAGCTTAGATTAATATACATTTCCCTTTTGAAATGTTCCATGTCATTACTGACAATCCCTTTAGTAGACAGTCCTTTCAGGGAATTTAGTCTCCAGTGGAGGTAAATCCTTGCTTCTTGATTTAAACTAGGCCTCTGTGGAGTCAAATGTAAAGTCAAGGAAAGATGACAATACCTCCATCTGATGTTGCTTCTGAAAAAGATCTGTAAGAGAATCACTCTGCAATAGCCCTCAAGTCTAATGCAGTGTCAGAATTGAATGGGTTCAAAATGAGAGAAAAAAATCTAATTAAACTCTTAGTAGAAAAACAAATGAGTTATTTTCAGTTCTGAACTAAATGTCAGTTACCAATGTTCAGGTTTTATATTAAGTTGGACTTTTATCCCCTGCCCCCAGTCAGGGTTAAAACCTTTCTATTTTAACCACTGGATGCCCTCCTTCATGTTACTGCTGCTCTATAAATATTTTCTCCTGTATTTGCAGAAGATACGTACGGAGAGCTTATATTCCTGTCCCATTACTGTTCTTGACTTGGTTCTCTTTATTTTGCCTCTTGAATAGAAAAGATTATGATCACCTCTGCCTACCAGAAAGGAAAACAAGTGTTAATTCAAAGCAAAGTCAGTATCCTAACTAGAATTTGGAGGAGAGATCTGGAAATAATTTATCCACAGTCAAAGCAGTATTTATCAGTTTTCTGCATGAGAGAGTGGTGAAATACTTGTTGCAGATCATACTGGTTTTAACAAAAGGTTTTCACAGCTCCCAGTGCAGTGGCTGCCTCTTGCCAAGCCTCAGACTGGAAGCACAAAATGGATGAAAGTTACAAGTGAATTAAGTATGTCAAATGATGCTATAGGAATTTCTGAATTCTGATGCTGACTTTACAGCTGGTTGATTTAATGTAAACCTAAGTCCAATATGAGATGCCCAAAATGCAGAGCTGTTACTGACACCAGTAGGAGATTACAGTTAAATAACATCACTGCAAACTAGGTCTAGAATGAATGTATTTTGTAATTTCTTATCTTTGCCAAATATGCCAGAGCTAGCAGTCCCTGGCAGAGCTGAGAAGGAGAGATAATATCGATATTTATGGTTCCTATTGTAAAAGAATATGTGAAACATCTAAAGTTTTACTGCTATAATAAAAACACTGCTGTGGGCTGTGGCTGCAGCTCACTGGTCTCCTCAGCTCTCCAGGGATGAAGTATTCCCAGGAGTTTTTGAGACAGTGTGTACATTGCTTAAATCTCAACTCAGACATATTTTGAGACTTAAAAGATCAACTTAAATAGCCACAGAATGTTTGCCTGTCTAAGCTTTCAAGTACTACTTCTGTATTCCTGACTGCTCTACTGATGGTTTACTGTAAAGATAGGGGGAAAAAAATCTCACCAAAATTAGTCTGATTGCCATCCTGTCCATCTGTGACTTCTGTTACAGCACTCGGGTAATCATTGCTGAACTTCACTGCTCTGTTAGGATGAATACCCTGTAGAATTATCAAATGCAGGCAGTTATTAAGATTATCATGTAATGCTGCTATAATCTCAGTGGCAAATACATAGGCTTTTAATATTAGTGTCAAATTACCACAAGACATTATCATATGTAATTAAACTCTGTTTTGAGGCAAAATTACATAGCATTTTTTTCTAAACCTTGTGTGAGGTATTTCTTTTGATTTAGAAAAAAAGTGACATAACCTTGCTTAATGAAATGAAGATTCTCATCCAAATGACAGTGTTTCTACCACTTGAGAAATTTTACCTCTGAAATGGTGTGATACAGCTTTTCATGCTCCACATGGCAAGGTAAGCTTTCCAAGATTCCTTACAAGAGATACGGTCTGAATTTTGGATTTTTGAAATGGTAGATTTTTGTCTTTGAAAAGCTGGAAATGTGTATGTTGTGGTTTTTGGAACATGGTAATTCTTGAGACAGAGATTCCAGATTTTGAATAGAGTAACAGGAGCTCTGACAAAAGTTATCTCCACACTATTGAAAATTACTAAGCTTATTCCTTAAGAACACAATTTGCAGGCTGAAGAAAAGCAGGATCTGAGAGAAAAAGCTAAGGGGTGCTAGAATCATCAAACAAGATCAGCTGAAAGAAGAAAGCTAATACTAACAGCAAACTAAAATGTGAGATGATAGCAACATAACCATGAAGTCTGGCTTAATCAGATAAGGATACCTGTTCATCCAGCTCCAGCAGAGAAAGGAAAAGATTATTTTCTCTGAAGCGATAAGTTAACACCCTCTGAACAAAAGCATTTCTTGTTTAGACCTGAATTTAAAATATATCATTACACTGCTCTAGTGACTGCTTTAGACCAGCTGCCTCTCAACAGGCCCCATCCCCTGAACTGACCTTGTTAATAGCAGCAAAATTCAATGTAATAGTGATGTCATAGTCATCTTCAGAGATGGTAGCATAATTAATCTAGAGGGAAAGAGCAGCCATTAGTATGTCTTACCAAAAAAACCCCACAGAAGTACTTCTAGGAATAAGTCTTGCTGATGGTGTTTCTTGTACAGCCGATACACAAAATCACACGTGTGGCCTCTACGTACTTGTGATACTGTATCAACACTTCCCATGTCAATGAGAAAGGGGCAGGTGTTTTTTGAGTAACTAGAAATTTTGCAACAACTGAAACACCAGGTGAACCCAAAACTGTAATGAGGCTACATTTCATGGAAGTACAGTCATTCTCCACTGATATTTTGTAGCTGCATAAAAGGCTGTGTTGTTCTTGGGACTCCCAGATCCAGGAGAACTGGTGGCTGCTTTAGTCACACCAGTCTGGGGAAGCATGGTCTGTGTTAAAACTTTGGTACCTTTGTGAATCAATTCCTTGAGATAGTACTGCTGGCAACAAGTCTATGGGAGTCCTACAAATATGAGTACACAGGGGATTATAAAGAAGTAGAATGAAGATTATATTGCAGCTGGTTGAGAATTTTGAGGTAAGATTGATTATATTTCTAATCCACATGAAAAACTGAAAAAGCAGCATTAAACCCAGATAGTTGGCATCTGCTTTGAACCATTTTGTTACTTTTGGGGGCACCGGTTCTAAGACAATGAATTGACAAAAGGCCAAGAAGCAGCAGAATAGCCTTCCCTAGGCAATTTTATATTTTTCAGGCCTATCCTTTTGAATTGTCTAGCAGAGGGAACAAGTTGCATTGGACTGTACCTCAACTCTGTTTAGCAGATATTCTCTTATATTTATAGTTAAACACTACAGCTTCTGAAGATCCTGGTGGACAATAGATCTCAGTGAATGTAGAAATCAGGTACAAAGTATCTACTGGAGTATCTGCTCCTTAGGAAAGAGTCCTCGAAGGTTTCTACCTTCTTACTACATAAAAGCAGCTGAGCAAAGGCTTTCTCACTCCCCTTTACAGCTCTTAGGTGAGAGAATAGGAATTGCCATTGGAAAGAAAGCAGAAAAAGTCTTCAGGAAAAGACTGAGCAAAAAATGGAACAACAAAACAAGACAAATTACATACAAAACCAGGTCAATGTCTAAAGAAAAGGGAGACACTTATTTTTCCAGTGTTTATGTAGCAGCCACAATAATCTCATGATCCTCCATGGGAAGATATTACTCACAAGCTCCTTCCTACCTTTCCCATATGAGGTTCTCCAATCAGTGTTCTGAATTCAAGGTTGTTCTGGGCATAGCTTCTAAGATGAGCACAAACATGATCCAGCTGTTTTCTCCAGTAACCTGTTCACAGAGAGTTAACCAGGAGAAAAATCCTTAAAATGTGATTAACATTCCTTCTAGAATGTTTAAATCTAGAAGGTTTAAAAGATAGCATAGCTTCACTGAGATTAAAAAAAATCTGTAGAAAATTCATCTAATCAAGAAAATGAGAAGGAACTTATACCCTAAAAAGCTAGGTGAAACACTGTTTTATCCATAGGTTATATATAATTCATCCTTAGGGCCCTCTATTCACAACAAAGCCATGTCTTGGAATGATCCTTGGGAGTCAAAACTGGTCCTCTGTGAAGGGAAAATCTCACACTATTCCAGATCATAAGAAAAGAAAAAAGTAATATATTACAATTAAGCAATTGTATGTTATTGAACTGATTTTTAATTGGTTTGGGATAACTGACAGGGAACAATAAACCAAATCTGAAAACTACAAGCACAGAAACTCAGGATACACAGCATTTTGGTCCGTGTAAATTATCCTCCAAATAAAAGCCTTTCAATTATATATGTGAGAGCATATTAAAAGCTTAAGCATTCCTGCTCTCTTGCCTGTCAGGATCTCTGGGAGAGAGAGAGTCAGCATTCCTTTATGCTGATAGCATGAAACATGAGGAGCTGAATGAGCCTGGATTAAAAACTCATCTTAAGCCATTTAGAGCTTTTTCACCTCCTGCCCAGGCACTTCTGGAGCTACATTCTGTTTTCATCAGAGAAAGCAACAAAATGACTTGTTCTCATTTTTAATTGACTGTTTTCAATCTTATTTTCTTTTTTAGCATCCTTATGGTAAGTACAGAGTATGATTCATTTTGTTGTAAATAAATTGTGTAGGCTTGATAACCTCATTTAACTTACACAATGAAGCTGCTTTGACCTTATCCTTTCCTTCATGTTAAGTGATGCTTAAAACAGTGAAAAGACACCAAGCCAGAAGGAAAGTGCTGCTCTGGCTTTTACAAGACAAAGCAAGGGCACAAGGAGTTTTGTGCTTGGAAGACTCACAGTTTAACTGGTACGACAAACTAAACCAGCAACTCTTACTTGTTAAGCAGCTTTAAATGAACAGAAAAATAAGGATCCACAGAACAACATAAATTGTTCCCTGCTGTGGTCTCATATGCCAAAACGAATACAAGTTGAAAGTAATATTTAAAACATTTATAATAGACTGCTTGGTGAGTGATCTCTCCATAGAAGTCAGTATTATTTGCAGTAAAATGGTTCATAAGTAGCCCAGATCCCCAGATTTTACTTTAAAAAATCCAGATGGTCAGGAACATATTCTTGCATGGTTGATGTTTTATGAGATTTCAAAGGATTTTTGGTAGCACTGATGGAATACTTGAATCCATGCTGCCAACAGCAGATTACACCTATATCACTCTGATTTAACCTTTGTTACAGTAGAAAAAGGAAGTCTTCTTTGTAAAGTTTACCTGGTGAATGTCTTGGCTCCTGTTCAAAACAGACTGGAAGTACAGCAAAAAAAGAAACCCAGGACACAATAGAGGATTAGCTGTTGTTTGCCCCTTTCTTAACTGTTTAGTATTTTTTTTTAATCTTCACACTTGCGAAGAAGGTTAGTTAATAGTTGGTATGGTCAAGAAGTAATAACCTCCACCATCTTATTTAATCACTTGTATTTGAGAACTTTAATATCAAATGTCTGATACTATTTTGTCTGAAGAAATAATGGTCATATTTCGCATATATAAATAAGATTTTCCTGGGTGATAGTGCATGTTCTTGTTGATACAGATAGTTTCAAGCCACGTACACAACTCAGCATGAACTGACTGTAAGAGACATTTAGTAATTTATGGAATGAAATATGTTCCTCAGTCCTAGATCAGGCAGGATCTAATGGAGAATATGTTACACAGTGCAACTTCAACAAAGTTACCTCTGCTAAGTGGATAAAAATGAAAAGAATTCAAAAGCAGTTCAGAATTTCTTCCCTACCTTTCCCAGTGACAGCAGTTCTCACTCACAAGTCAAGAGCTGTACTTCTGACAGAGATATACAAATATTCAGTGTTACTTTACTTCTTCTTGGCACTATAGGGGCCAATCCTCTCTTATCTCTGACTAAATTAAGCTCCCTGACACTTTGAGTCAAGTGTTCTATTTCCTACAGTGATGCCTAAGAGAACGTGTCACATTTCAGAGGAAGGGGGGAGGAAAACAAGTTTCCCCAGTGATTATTTTAAAAATCAGAGTCCATCTGAATACAGATACACAGGGTCAAAAGAGGAATTTCTAACATTCAGTAGCAATTCTTACTACCCAATGTATCAAATTAATTCTGATAACAGCCTGAGGGGTTGACCATCTGATTGCTGAAGAGAGCTAGATGGGAAAGTGGATCTACAAGAGTAACTGCTCCTCCAAACCAGGGTTTGGTGCTGTAATGATTTAAAATTAACTCATCCTATGAATTGTCCAGCTGGACTGCCCTGTGAGATTGAAGACAATTTTTCCCACTGAGCCATTTATTAGATTCCTGATTAATACTGATGGACTGTCTTCAGGGGTTTGGGATCCAGAAAGCTGAAGATTTCTCAGGATAGTAAAACTAAAACCTCAAAATGTCAAGCATTTAATGACAGCAAACAGTCCAGTGATTCCACAAAGAACAAAGTGACCACAAAACTCACTTGGAAAGAAAGTTGTCTGTAGTACTGATACTGCTCCTGCTGTAGCCTGTGATTGGAAAGACTCTTCAATGAGTGATGTTTTCATAATCCTATTAAGAATCTCTTCCTCTAGTTTAGTTTTCTTTGCTTCTGAAGCTTCTATAATTTATTCCACAACAGCACCCCAAACAAGCTCCTCATGTAGACAGACTTCATCATATTTTCAAGAGCTCTGATCCCCTGTGTCCCAGAGTTTTGTTTATCAATATCCCTGCAGGTGCCATCACAGCTCTACCTGAAGTTCACACTGCAGGGGCTGGGGAGGGTGCTGGGAACTGGGAGCTGTTCAGTGGTTTCCAATTCAAATACAGGACACCTGCCTCCAGTCTTGTGGGATCTGAGGAAGTCAAACTACTACCAAATTAGTGTGACTGCACAGGACTCAGTAGTCACAATTTTGATACTGCTGATAGCTTTCTTTTAGCTATTGGTGGAGATGAGTGATTGAATTCTAAGGCAGTGCATTTACAAGTGACTGGTTGGAAGATAGACTTGTAAAGATGTAAATCAGTGTCCTACTGATGCCAAATTCCATAGACTATAATATTTTCAAGAAAAAGCAAGGTCATAAATTGTTTAGAAACCATAAAATCAGAACTTCTAACCTTTTCCAGGACTAATGGCTGTCAGGAGAGGCTTATGATCACTCATCTTTTCCACCTTTTCTTTTTGGGAAATCAGCTCAAGCTCCTTCTTTTCCAGCAGTTTGCTGGATGGGTAAAAAAGTCCAATGGTTTGGGTTCCTTTGTCTTCTCTTTCTCTTAGTTCTGTCCTTGATTTGAACAAGGAAACAGGACAGGGTTGCCAGGCAACTTGAGCCTGTAATCGTTTTGTCTGTGGGGAGTGGAGGAGAAGGGGAAAAAGGTAAGTAATATAGATATAATTCAATGGCTTAAAAGCATAACTTAACCAGAACAGTACACCAAATTGTAAGGGAATGAAAAAACTAGCAGGAAGAATCATTAACAATCTTTTATTTTAATTACCAGTCTATAAGAACAATGCAACTTACCACAAATATTCAAGCAAAATCCAAATTCTTCACAATTGCCAGGAGACATGTATGCTTTGGTATGGCAAAAGCTGGCCTTGCTAGGTATTGGGCTCTTCCTTAAAACCGAGTTTTAAAAACACTGCTATATTTGCATGAAAGAATATCAGCAGGCCACAAATAATTCACAACTAATAACACAGAAGCATTTAAAGAGCTAAGATCAGTACTTAAAGAGCTAAGACTTTTGAAAGGCTGATCGTTTCTCATTTTGCCATTTAGAAAGAGGCTGGATCAAGGCCTTGGGCTGAGGCTGCTGTTCAGCAGAAAGCAGAACCAAGGAGTTTGCCCTTGTGCTCCAAATCATCCCAAGGAAATGCATGGAGTTGTGCTGATCCACACCCACAATGGAGCAGCCTCTCAGCTGTGTTCAAACCTGGCTTTGTAACACTGTGTGTCCTACCTGAGAACATCCCAGTGAGTCCCCACAATCCATGGGACTGGCAGGAGAGCTCTGCCTTGATAGGGGCTCTATGTAAACACCGCAGGACACGCAGAATCGAGCATAGGGCTGGTTGCAGGTACCACACTTGGAACAGGAAAAGTAGGATGGAGGAGGTCCAGGCTGGAAAGGTCAACGCAACATTTGTCACTAGAGAAGCATACGATGAATGACTCAGGAATGATAAGAGCAGAGGAACGAATTAAAAGGAAGTAAAGTACCACCCTGAGTCCCCTCGTACAGTACAGGACTAATGGTTATTTATGCATATAGGGGAGTGTTTTAAATTTTGCGTGCATTCAGCTCACGGAAAATAAATTCTCCTCAAGTGTGATTCTTAGGTAGAAGCACTGTACAAGGGGAAATTGTTTACATTGATTGTAACTCTACTGGGCAGCAGATAAGTACAAGTCTTTACTGAAGTTAAGGAGGCCTTCAGTCAAAATAATTGCATGCATCATCTCATATCTGGTAATTGCCTGTATAGGTGATTATAGTCCAGAGTTGTTATGGGAAGACTTGCATTAGGTTAGCCTATACTTCAACCTTTGATGGGTAAATTACTTTGCCCGAGCACAGGGCTGTTGCATCTCAGCTGATGCAATGCTCTGACAATGGTGCTTGTTGACCTGTAATCATTTGTTTGCAACTCTAAACCCTTGGGTCACTGACTGATGTGGGGTCAGGATGTCTTGTAAGCCTTTCATTTTCCCATACACAATCCTATATGCTCTAAGCAGGTATCTTGATAATAACACTATTTACTGACTGACAAGAATTTTGCAAAGAGAAATTTGCCACTGCTGCAGAGAAGCAGCAGCAGGTTTGTCCCCACAGACAGCAGGAGCACGTGCCTTGGCCCCGCACCAGGCACAGAAGCGGGCGTCGCTCTGGTTCACGCCGTTGCACTTGGAGCACAGAGCCGTCTTCCTTTGCTGGCCCTGCTGAGGTGGGCAACAATCTCCTCCAAACACCGGCTAATAAAACAAAACAAACATTAGGGAGAAAATGCTTCTCATGAAGAAAAGTTCACAAGCCTAATAAGGGGAAAGAGGAAAGCAATCTGCTCTGACAACATAAAGTCATATTCAGCCTAAATGAATTATTGCAGCTTAGAATGAGCAACAGAGTGACTTGGATCCAACCTGTAATTTTGTTTTTCATTACAAAAACATGGTAAAATGCAGCATCAATTAATTTGAAAATATTTTTAGCAGAACTAGCACCAAAAAATAAAAACCTTATCAATGGTGTGCTTTTAAACTGAGTATTTATTAATAGCACCCTATGTATAGGTACAGATGAAATTAAGATAGAGGCTTCTCTGCTGATAAACTTGCATTTTCAAATCCAACACACAATTTTCTTTGTACCTGTCTTCTTAGTAGTATGGCAGGGAGAATGTGTTCAGGCAAGGAGTTTCCTCACAGTTTCGAATTTGCTGCATAAATATTTTTGGACTCTTTTGCTTTGTGCAAATTATATATTACCCAACTTTTTTACAATTAGCTTATATGAGTAAGCAAAAGAAAACAGGTTTTTCATCTGAAACTTCTAGAGCTTAAGTATAGATCCCAGTTAGGACAAATAGGACTTAAAAATGTTTTGTAAGGTTTTGCCTCAAGGCTTATGCATTTTATTTTCTCTACAAGTCAGGAATATGGATAAGGGACAGAACCCAAGGAAAAGTATTTTGATTACATCACAGCAAAATAGCCCTGTTTTCATCTGTGGCCTGCACTGCAATTTGAACAGTATAATTTGGGGGTTCAGTTGGAAGATAAAACTTACAAAAGCGTAAGTTTAAGTATGTTCTAAATCTAAATTATTTAATAGCCATTAATAATAATATAAGCATTATTACTATTAATTATCCAAAAATACTATTGTTATCACTAATTAATCACTATTATTACTAAAAATTCTGATTACTATTAATAATTCTTAGTAAGTATTTAACTTTCTCAGCTAATGCAGGTCTCACATTCAAGTCACATGCCTAACTACATATGCAGCTACATATTATCTACACACATATCTGCATTCAGTGAAGCAGCTAAACATACATTTATCTTAGGTAAGTACAAAATCCTACTGAAACTCACTTTGAAATGACACTTATGTGGCTATACAAGAAGCTTTTGCCTCTAGCTACACACAGTTTTAGAATTCAGGATGTTAACCATTATAATCAGAAGATTTTAACTTGCAAACCATTATTATTCTATCATTTTTTTATTTATCACAACCTGGAGAGGTGAAATGTACCAGACATTTTTCATACAAGACTTTTCAGAACTGAAAGTAAAATTCTTCTAAGGAACCAAGCTAAACAGGGAGTTGAAACAGAGCAATTTTAGGGGTAATATTTCAGTGCTTTTCTCACCTCTGTGCAGAGTCACAGCCAAATACAAGCATGCTAGCTGTGTGACTGTAGGAGAAGCAGCAAATGAAGATAAGAAAAGAAAGTAAAAGTGGAGATATGAAAAATAATGTAAAAGTGTATTCTACTTTCAGAAAATAACTGAAATCAGTGTGAACGATGTTCCTGATGTATATACTCAGCTTTTCTATTGCACTTGAAAGTAATCTGGACACAAACAAGACTCCCTTGGAATCAAGACTACTCATTTTCTAAGAGCTTTCTGAGCTTTCTCAGCATTCACAATCCTGAAAACCGCGTCAGAAACCTGAAGGTATATGAGACACGTTTAGCTGGACATTTGTGGTGGAACTTCTGTGAAAAGATTGTGCTTAAATATGATATGGGGGAGAGAATCTCTGCTTTGGTAACACAGGGACACAACTTCAGTTTTCCAAAGATAAAGGACATTCTGCTTTGGTTTGATTCACCCAGTGTGACGGAAGTCTTACCATCTGTACTTCAGGCAGTTTGCTCTCACAAGTTGCACAGTGTTTATGGTGAAGAGGATTTCCTGTGCCACACACCTGACAAATGACCTTGCCCTTTTAAACAGAGAGAGAATACATTTCACATAGTGTCTGAAAACTGTGAACAAAGAGACAAAGACTTTATCTTACTAAGTGCTGTGGTTATTCACCCCTGTAGATAGAAGAGATCCTTCAAGTCTGGGCTGTTTCACACTTTAGTTAGGCCATGTTGCCTGGTGATCACAAATCTATATAACCTGTTGACTATTTTTTTTTAAAACTGTGGTATAGCTTCCTCAGGAGATTAAGTATCAATATCTCCAGACCTTTATATGCACTAGTGTCAGTTTGTTTAGTCACTACTCACACAAAACAGACATTCCAGTATCTGCAAGGAAAATCATTAATAATAATATAATACCATAATAACATGAGGTGCCTTAAAAGACCTCTACAAGCTCTTGGCACAGCCACTATAAACAACTGAGTTTCTAGCAGAGGTAAGAATAATGAGTCTGCTATTTTGAGGTTGCCACCAAATAGTTCAGGTCTGCCTCTGCACCTACATCAAGGCAGCCATAAAACATCACATTTGGGACAATGTCTGTCTATAAGCCACTGTTGGTGGGTTGACCCTGGCTGGAGGCCAGGTGCCCACCAAAGCTGTCCTATAACTCCCCTCCTCAACTGGACAGAGAAAAGAAAATATAATGAAAGGCTCAAGAATTCAAGGGCAGGGAGAGATCACTCACTGATTACTGTCAGGGGAAAAACAGACTCATCTCGGGCAAAGTCATTGAATTTATTACCCATCAAATCAGAGTAGGAGAATGAGGAAAAAAAACAAATCCCAAAAAACACCTTCCCCCCACCCCTCCCTCCTTCCTGGGCTTAGCTTTTCTCCTGATTCTCCTGCCCTCCTTGGAAGCACAGGGAAATGGGGGTTATGGTCAGCTCATCACACATTGCCTCCGCTGCTTCTTCCTTCTCAAGGGAAGTATGTCCATGTCATACTGGGGAATATTTAATCCTTTTTTCCATTCAAACTGTTTTTAGTCCTACTAACTCTTAAAGCTGTCCATAAGGTAATTATACAAAGCCAGATTGGATCAAAATATTTGTAATGACGTCACCTGTTAGAAAAATGCACGCTAGGAGTTAAATCACTATTTTGTTCTATTTATTCTCAATTACCTTTATGCAGATGGTGTTTTGGGGCTGCAGCTGTGGAGCTATTGGTGACTCACAGATAATGCAAGTGGGTGTATTCATTGGCACAAGATGTCTGCATTCAAGGCATGGTGCCATCTGAAAGAAAAGCCACATCACAGTTATGTTAAGGACCGTAATGAGATCATTAAGGTTATCATGAGATTTCAGTATTTTCCTAGCTGGAGTCTACTTCAGCAGCAAGGTCACTGAAAACATAGCAACTGACAGCAACTGATACTGATATTGATCCTTAAAGATCATAGTATCATATTGAGAAAATATGAAGATATCTGGAAAGACAATGCCAGAAAGGTACTGAGGTAATTTGCAATAAAATTAAAACACTACTATAAAATATGTACAGGTAGTTGAAATTCCCCTAATTATGGATCTAATCTAAAGAGGTGGTGCATCTCAGTCATTACTTAAAACGACAGCATTGCCCCAGACCAGACAACTCTCTGGTGATACAGGAAGGGAAACACACCATTGACTTGTTAGATCAGGTTATTATCTCTAGGGAAGAGCTTAGGGAAGACAGTTACAGGCACCACTGCAAAAACATGGTGCTCTTACATATGCCCATGCATGCCCCCATTTAAGGTTTCAGGACTGGTACTGTTTCCCGACACAGACAAATAAAACAATTTACTTTTTCATTGTTTTCCTTATTAGAATACACGGCACTTGAAGAAATCTATGGTTAATTTTACCCATGGTTAATGGTTTATGGGTAATTTATGGTTAATTTGGAGAATTTCATTGGGTCCAGTGCTAAAGGTATTGAGCGGAATAAAGCAACTAGAACAGAACTTCCAAATGAAAGTGAGACTGAGTAACAGGTTTGCCAGCACTGCAGAGGCTGTTGTTCTCTCCAAGGATGATGTGTGGATTGCTATGATGTTTTGCTGACCTGTGTTCCTTCGGGGAGTGGGAAGCGCTGGACTGGCACAGGGGGGATCAGAGATCCACACTTGTGGCAGAAGTGAGCCAAGGGGTCAGACAGGCGAGGGGCAGAACAGTGTGCACATCTGAAAATAAGAGCAAACTGGCTGAGCTTGTTTTAGTATTGCACTGCTGTATAATAGTGAATAATCTGGAACTTGTTGTGACAGGACTTAGGCCACTGATTTCTCAGTTGTGATTTCCCAGCTGTGGTGGGACACCAGACCATGCCCCAACATTCATAATAGGAAGTTCTGAACTCTAAACAGCTTTGCAAGGTAGAGAGCTCTCTGGCTACTCTGGAGTTTCATACTTTCGTCCTCATCATGAGAGGTAAACAGGTGTCATGTTTACCTGCAGGCAGTCTGTGTCAGGCCTCACTGCTGCACCATGGGGAGCCACTGATGTAGATCAGAAGTTTTTCAATACTGATAAGCATTAATGTTCTGTGAGACTACTCCAGTGAGCAGTGTTCACCTACAGCACAGAGGGTGTACTGTAATTTGAAAAGACAGTTTATCCCCTGACCTTATGGGTGTTAGGAGTTTTGATAAGGGATGATAAGACAGTCGATAACTGACAGTTGAAAACTACATTTCAGAGAAAGAATTTTTAAAGTCCTACCTAGATTTTACTCTCCAGTTATGAGCCAGTATCTGTCTTTGCCTTCCTAATTTTTACAGAGGCCCACAGTATTATCAGCTTGATTGCAAAAGGATCAGCTATTTTCCAAAGGACAAATATGTTAAAAGGAGAAGTCACTTACTTAAGGAAATCTGTTTCGCTCTGGATCCTTGACACTTGTGTGCTTGCTAAGCTTTTCTGGCTAGTCACTGCAGAGGAACTTGTAAACTGAAATAAAGGTAATTCTTTAGGCTTTAGTGAGGAAATATTTGCAAAATGCTTATAAAGACAGCAAAATCAGCTACAGATGAAATTTGAAACAAACTGCACTGAAATGCACTGCTTTGAGGAGTACCTACTACCCTTGATTCCCCTATTAGCTGCATTAAGGGCACATGGCTTCTTCCAATAAAAATAAATGAATGTCTTGCCATTTACTTCCACCACAGCATTACTGAATATTGACTTTTAAATATTAGCTTGCCAACATACAGCAGTATTTGCTCACTGCGGATTCAGGAATGTATTAGAAGAGAATTAGTAGGAATGCAGTCACGGCTCATTTCCTTTGCCTGGTTTTGTCCATGCTGATAACTGTGTCCTGCTTTGGGCATTCCTGTTCTAGTGCATCATTACCATTACATTTAAATCAGGACTGTAGAATTCAGACAAAAGGCATTAATAGCTGACAGAGATCACAAATCTTCACCTCATCCTTTTTTTAGACCCATGTCCTGATGACAGCCTTGTACAGTCTTCTTCAGCCTACCCCTCTGCTCACCTGCAATGACTCCATCGGTTGTGCTGAGGTGGATTCCTCTCTGTACTCTGTGGTTCCCAAACGACTGGCAGGGAGCTGTGGTCCTTGAGAGGATCTGTGAGAAGGCTTTCTGTCTATTTCCAAGATTAAAATTACAATCCTGTTACTCCACTGTCACCCACTTCATGCAATTAATATATATCTGAACATGAATGTTACATACTCTCGCTAAGCATATTTAAAAACATATTTGGCATCTACATTTTCAGTTCAAATAAGATGCGTGAAATTACAGGAAATTAAACTCGAAGAAACCCAACACCTCTCTGACAGAGCATACTTTTGTGTTTTAATTTATTTACAGTTTTCTTCCTTCCTGCATGCTCAGAAAACCCCAGCTCCTACAAGTAAATTAATAAGTGAACATTAATACAGTTCCTTGCTCTTAAACAGTCCCATTTCTGTTGCCATGGAATAAGAGGCTTTATCTACAGAGAAAATCTGGGTCAAGCTTTCATTTCTGCTTTGTGTATTTATTTTGGAATCTTACTGCGAGCAAACATCAGTAAAGAAACTCTATAAAGGATTTGCAATCCCATTAATTTAACAGTATTTTCTGGCACAATGGGAAATACAGACTGGGCGTTGCTGTGTTGCTGAGAAATGAATGACATTTTAATACGTTTTTAAGAAGTAATGTGAAATGTATGGAGGGTAAGTTTTGTTCATTTGCAGTGTTGAGCAATCAAAACTGGAATTTCCAGAGTATGTTGTGCCTTCTGAGATGGTTTTAAAGTTACCTACATTTTACAAGTGATACAAGAGGAAAACTCTACACTATTTTCTGCTTAAACGAAAGACTATCTCAATTTTATGAAGTAATACTGTACCTTGAAGTTCTTGGGGTGTTTGATCCCAGGCAGGCTTGATTTCCACATTCAGTCTATTCTTCTTAGGTTTTGCAGTAAACATTCCACCTTCCTTATTCTAAAAAGTAATTCCATTTTAATTCCAAATAAAATTTTTGCTTTTGCTCTAATCATCTCTTGCTATTTGTTAAAACTTTAGAAGTACATGCTCAAGCTATTTATTTTCAATGCAAGCATTTGAAAAGCTTGAATTATAATTTTTTGAAAAATATTTGACCTCAGTCATAAAATACCATTGGGCGAAAAAAACCCTGTCCCCTCAAAATTTTAATATTACAAAAAGGACCAAAGCAGCAAAGATGGGCAAACAGAGAAAATAAAATACGTGAATAAAACTGGCAGTAGTCTCTAAATAATCTAAATAAGCTTAATCTCTAAATAATATCATATATGCAACATTTTATATTCACACAAGGGGTTACAACTGCTAAAACTTACCTGTGTGGCCATATCTTTTAGGAAATTCTTGTCATCATCTTCAACAGGGAAAAGGACGTTTGGTTGCTGGTACTCTACCACAAACACCTTTGTCACAACTGAACTCTCCCTGTAGTCCCTGGAAATCAATGTTCATAAAGCTATGAACCTGCCACAGACCTGTGTGCTGCAACAAGTAAATCACTGATGGATGTGGTTGTTTAGATGGAACATCCCTTCCAAGCTTGCCAGTCATTATTTCAGTAGAATCCTGAGCAATATTCATTTGATAAATCAACTGTCATTCTTTAATACCTATTAAATTACAACAGTAACACTGAAATTGCTGTAAATGTCCAAACCACTCTGTAATGATTTAATGTCATTCTAGAGAATCTCTGAAAATGTCTTAATAAAAACAGACTGAAAACAAGGTTTAATCTAGGTAGTGATAGCAAGAAAATCAACATAGGCCTAGGTTTTGTGTGTTATATAATGTAGTTATATTCCAGTGCAGACAGAAGCACACTCTGGCTGCAGGTGCAGCTAACAGGGAACAGTAAGCACAAATCTCCACGTGGAATGGAAGGTTCTGCTCCCTTGGAAATAAAAGATAACGCAACACAGTACAGACAGAGAATGTATGTGTTCTCTCTGTCTCCAAGCATGAAGTTAGTTTGGATGAAGTCAGTGGCTGTGCAGCAAAATCCGGTTTTCTTTCTATGTATTGTACTTTTGCTTCATCTAACATTGTACTTAAGCTGTGAGGTTCAGCATTCTGTGATCCTTTGGGAGGAACTAAGCAAATTCCTGGGAAGACCAACTTCTATAAATCCACTGAACCACTGGATGACCCCAGAAAATACCACCGTGGTTCCTCTGGTGTTTCTAATGATCACACTCCAAAGGATGAGCTCTCAGTGCAGTACATCAGCATCTCACCCACAGCCTCCAGGATCACTGGGCACCCATAGTCCAGGAGATAACATCCAAGAGGTAAGCCAACCACTCAAATACTCGATGGAGAGAAAGTATCCTGAGAAAGCCATGTCAATGCAATTAATGAGGATCATTTAGACTGCAAACTGCCTGGGGGAAGGCTCGTCTCTCACTTGCAAGGTATGGAATGCTTTAAGCAACACGCCTACAAGCTATGACAGGGATACCTGTCCCTTCCAAAACTAGGCCTAAAATAAAACAGGATACTCACTTTGTAACTGCCAGGGCCTTGACCATTATTTTCCCCACTGGTAATAAGATAGGACCCTTATACTCCAAAGTGTTACATGCCCCATGGCCAGGCTTCCTAATAAGTTCTGGTTTACTTCCATCTAAAGTGTAATAAATAGAGGCCCCGGGTGTATCTGAAAGAAACAGAGAAAGTAATTCCTCAGACTGTAGGCAACCTTGGAAAAACAAAGCACTCACTACCGTGCTTCATTTTTCTCACATAAGGAAAATAAAGCAGTTTCATAAGTGACTGAATGTTTGGGACCAAAACTGTTTCTCCCATGAAATATCAGTTACTCAACAAAAGTAATTTCATTGTAAGCAATACTTCTGACAGCAAAGTAGCTGTGCAATGGTTTTGCATGAAAACATTGCAGCAGCTTGTCCATTCCAATGTCATAAAGGATATTTTCTGCCACAGTGAAAGGTGACAATTCAAAAATTGTAATGACAACGTTGGGAGTGAGTCTGGCACAGTATTCTTTCAAGCACTGTTTTTGCAGTCAAAGCAAACTGCAACAACTTAAAAGCTTGGCCTTGGAAGCAAGTAAGACTGTTAACACATATAACTTTTATGTCAGTAATATTGTTTGAATGCATAAAATTACGTGCAAGTACATTTGGTTCATCAAATTTGTTGGTTAATTTTATAAGTTCCTTAATGAAATGAACACTCCAAAAATCATAATTAAATGCAAAGAAAGCATAGAGGCCAAACATTTCAAATGGACACATAAGTAACGGTTTAACATGGAGTCAAAGCTCTTGTTCATACCTGATTTTATTTCTAGGAGAGTATTTGTGTCTATTTCCCGTTGAGCTTTCCCTGGAGGTGGGATTCGAAGTGGGATGATCTGAGGAACTGAGACAGAGCCAGCTGTCATTTTTCTCAGCAGTGATCTTTAAAATAGAAAAATAAAAAGGCAGACAATAATTTTTCTGAACAGAAGAATGCACTGAGAAATATGGCCTCTTAGCATGACTCCTTGTCTTTATTTGTTTCTCTTAAAAGAGAGAACACTGGATTCTTGAAACCATCCTGTGACTGTGATCCCATGTGTTTCAGCTAGAACAGCTTTAGCACCATATGTCAGTGATATATTGGTAGGAGTAAGGAACAGAAATCTCCATCCTGATCATGACAGATGTGAAACCAGCCTCATTTCATTACAGCCCCCTAAATAAATACAGGATGTCCTGAAAAGGACTAAAGAAAAACAGCTATTGCTTAAGCTTATGCCAGTTATCATCTGAATCAAGAATATATCCATAAAACAGGTGCCAAACCAAATTCATCCTAATATACAGTCATTATCATGTCATGTAATTCAAGACTGAAAAATTGCATTTGGATATGATGACATTTTACAAAACAAAGAGATCTACTCCAGATCTTGGGAGTTGATGCTCAGGGCCAGGAAGCACGTCTATATTACACGAGTTTGGTCTTATAATCAACCCTCCAGTGCCCCAGAGACAACTCTTACGCTGCTTATCAGTGTAGGCAGTGAGGGTCACTCCTACCCTCTCTGGGCAATCTCTCCCAGTGCTCAGTCACCCTCACAGTAAAGAAGTTCTTCCTCATGTGCAGGTGGAACTTCCTGTGCTCCAGTTTCTCTCTGTTGCCTCTTTTCCCATTTTCGGGCACCACCCAGCAGAGCCTGGTCCATCCTCTGACACACACCCACCAACCACGGGCGGATCAGATCTTCACCTGATCTGAGGGGGCTGACAGCTTTCCCCTCACGCTCCCACCTGCCCTTGGCACACGTGGACCTAAGGTACACGGGGCTCCGCTCCAGCCTCTTGGGATCGCATCCCTGGCGGGACGCGTGCGGCCCCACCGGCACCTCCAGCGCGGCCAGGCCCCGCTGCCCGCTCCTTCACGGCGCAGCGCCCGCCCCTCGCCCCGCTCCATCCGTGCTGTGCAGCCCCCGCTCGCCCCGCTCCACCCGTGCTGTCCAGCCCCTGCTCACCGCGCTGGATCCCGCTGGATCCCGCCCCTCTCGCTCCCGTTTCCAGGGACGCCGCCCGCCCGCCGCTCCCGGCGCCCATTGGCCGTTGCGTAGCAACCGACCCCGCCCTCCTCGCCNNCGTCGCGCGTCTCTGCCGTCAGCTCTCGGCGCCGGACCCCGCCGTGCTATGGCGGAGGTGAAGGTGAAGCCCGAGGTGCCCGACCCCATGGACATCGAGAGCAGGTGCTGGGGGCGCCCGGAGGCAGGCATGGAGGCTGCCGGGCGGTGGGGTGGGTGTGTGGAGGCCGGCAGGGAGGCCAGGGACGTGTTTTGGGACGGGGGCGGCAGGTGTGGGGCGTGGCGGGGCCTTGTTCAAGGCCTGAGAGGGGTGGTTCGACGCCCGAGTGTTGGTCAGGAAGTAGATGCTGAAGGAGAGGGTTGTTGGGGGCACTGAGAGTTCCGTGCTGGGAGGTGCTTGGGGGCAGTGGGGGTTGGGTGTTTTTCTGGTCTTGGAGGGGGGAATGGTGCACAGGGAGTAGGTGCCGAGTTCGTCAAGAAGCATGGATGCTTTTCCCCTGAGTTGCTCTTNCCCAAGCTTGTGGATTGCTCTGATGGCACACAGGTGAAACATGCCAAATCTGTAAGGACCAAGGCTGTAACTGTAGGAAAGGATCAGCTGGCAATGAAAGAGTGAATGTTAATTAATGCTGTTATACACATTTAATGCTCCTAGGCTTGTCTAATTGCTTGCCTCTTCAAAATAGGAAATAAGAATTTTGCCTGGCACAAGCATGCAGAGCAGAACAATCTTTTTGTGTGTGTGAGAGATGCCAGTAATTTGTTTCTGAGAGTCACTGCCCATCACAGTTGGCAGCTTTCCAGCGGTGGCCACTTAGTAAAAAGTATAACTTTGCTACTGGAATTTGGAATTGTTCCAGAGCTCCACCATGATTTCTGGGTTTCCATGCAAATGAGTGCTTTGGTGGAAACTGAGAGCAAAGTATACAAGAACTTGATGTCCTTTGTACCATGTGAAAGTCAGGAGAAATAATACGAATTGTGTAGATGTTGCGGGAAGGGTCAGGAACTGTTATTTCAGATAGCTGATGATAAGTGGATACTTTTCAGGGGGAAAAAATATCCTCAAGGCTGTTATTGTTTCCAGTGGCTAGAAATGTTAGTTTTCATTTTTCTTTATTTAGTTGACATTAAATAAGGTTTTTATTTTAGAATTTTAGAGTATTTTTCTGAAACACCTTCTGAAACAAGCTCTTTGAAGGAAAGTAAATGCATTGTGCCCATCTCTCCTAGGGGCAGCTGGATCTTCTGAGGAGCAGTGCAGGTCTCCTATACAGAATCAAAGATTCCCAAAATGCAAGGTAAGCCTGTGTTTGCTGGGAAATATATTTGGAATATATTTCAAATATATTGGAATACGTTCTGGTTTGTAGTTTAAAACAAATCCAACTTCTTTTAAATTTTGGACCTTTCAAAAATCCTGATATCTGTCATGTTTCACAGTAAAATGAAAGGCTCTGACAATCAAGAGAAGCTGGTGTACCAAATCATAGAGGACGCAGGCAACAAAGGTACTCTAAATTATGATTGTGAATGGTACTAACGCTGTTTACTTATGGGACCATTCCTGTCCAAAGTCATAAATGCTTGCCCAGACAATACAAATATAAAATCTAAGAGTCCACGTACCTGTTAGTTTTGCCTCAATCCATTCTGTCCATTCCTTCCCTTTTGATGGGAGTGGCAGGATCCCTCCTGTGGTAGGCAAGTGACTCAAGCAGTGCTGTGATGTGACTTTTGGTTGGTGAGTATGTACAGAAACAAATGGTTTCTTCTATTTATTTCTGTTCACTTCTCTGTTTTTTAACAGGTATTTGGAGCAGGGACATTAGATACAAAAGTAATCTGCCTTTAACAGAGATCAACAAGATACTGAAAAACTTGGAAAGCAAGAAACTAATTAAAGCAGTTAAATCTGTGGCAGTGAGTATTTTGTGACTTTTTTTTTAAACCATTTCAAACATCTGCTGCATACTTTGCATGCTTTTAACAGGGAACTGGGAGCAGAGAAACCTCATTTTGCCTCCAGCTTTCTCTTCAACTGTGCACCGGTGTTTCCCTCTCTGCCTTTAGTGTGCAGGTTTGAGGTACAACAGATATTGGGTCCACAGATCAGCTTCTCTGCTGTCTGTACACATCCACACACCTACTGTCTGCAGATCCTGCCCTCTCTTGTTCTGCCTTTTACACAAAAGACTTCTCCTCTTTTGTTTGTTAACTCTCTTTTCTACCGCTCTTTTCTCCTTTCTCCTCTCAAGTCTCCACCCATATAAGCAAACTGCCCGTAGTTACTTTTTCTCAGTTGGTCCCAGTGTTGCTGCCACAATTTGATATTTCTGATACTGAAGCAATCTCAGCCTTTTATGTGGCACTATGGTTACCTAGCTGCAAATGGCTCTGCAAGGGTCCTCTTCCCTGGATCTCCAGAAACTCCCTTCAGTTATCTGGTTCTCGCTGGGTCTGGTAAACCAGATGGAGGTAGAAAAGTTGGACATAGAAAAGCAGTAGCTTTTTCATGTTCTTATGAGAGATGTTGGCTTCATCTAGTTTTCCAGTGCTGTGTTGTAAAATGATTAGGAATTGAAATGTGTTGATCTTCTCTTTATCTCTGTGTTACCTAAGGTCAAACAAGTTGAGGATAGCTTGAGTCAGGTGGATTGCTGTGCCCCAGGTATAGGAGTAATAAACCACCTCTTTTGCAGATTATCTGCTTAAATGTTCCTTCCTTATGAAGGCTTTCAGCTGTTGAGAGGTGCACATTTTCCTCCAACAGGCATCCAAGAAGAAGGTCTATATGCTGTACAACCTGCAGCCCGACCGCTCAGTCACTGGTGGGGCTTGGTACAGTGACCAGGACTTTGAGTCTGAATTTGTGGAGGTGTTAAATCAACAGTGTTTTAAGTTTCTGCAGAGTAAGGTGAGTGCCAAAGTCACCTGCCATTTCTTTTGTGCAAGTAATGGTTTTCTTTATAAAACAGGTGCCAGACAAGGCTTAAGTTGTCCGTAGATGTTGGCCATTATTGCAGCTAGATTGGCAAATCTGTACTAGACTATTATTTTTGTCACAGCAAGTGTGATGGTGGTATATTTTAATGATGGATATTTTTACACCTTTGACAAGGAGGGAAGCCTTTCATCTCCAAGGTGCAATGACAAACTGTCCTAGGTGACCCAAAATTGTGTATTCCTTATCTTCTATATGCCAGCTTGCCCAAGATTATTACTGTCCCTAAGACCCAGCAACCCGAGAAAGAGGAACTTGTGTGTTTTATCCTGGAACGGGGGGGTGCAGGGTCCCTTTAACAACGGGAAATGGACGCGAGGGGAGCGCTTTTGTTCTCCCTGGGCTCCCGAGGGGTTGCATGGGGCAGGTCTCCAAGTTGCAACCCGAGAAGCTGCATTTTACAATCCAAACCTGCTCCAGAGGGAATTTGGCAATACCTTTTCCTGCTGCTGCTCAGAGACAGCTGAGGAGGAGTCAGACCATCTCTCCATGAGTTCTCCAGCCTCCTGCTGTTTGCCAAGGGGAGGCGGACCTGCAACTTCTGGGGCGTTTTTTCCAGTGTTTTCAGCAGCATTGGAGCCTTATAGCCAAAGGTTTTGTTTTGTCCCTGTCCCACACTGATTGTTTGTGGGAGGAGGAACACAAACCGTGGAACCGTGGAGGCTGTTTTCTTTTACCTGTTATCTTTTATCTGATAATTTTTTCACTGATACCTTCTCCCATTTTGTCTCTACTGGTGAAAGAAGATTGGTTAAAACTAAAGGGGAAGTAACTCATTTTGGAGTCTCCACCCTGCATAATTGTCTTCAACTAAGACACAAACCAGGCAGCAAAGAGCACAGGACCAAGAAATCTAGGAAAAGTCACTGTGTTTTCTGCAGAGCACCTCATTTCTGAGAGGGCATAAAGCAGCAGTCAGTCAGTTAGTTCTGCCTAGAAGACAATTGCCAGTAGTCTAAAATGTCCCATTAAATATATCTGCAGATTGTAGCATTTGTCTGTTCCATTACAATATGTTTTAACTGGCTCTAGGTACAGCAGAAACTCTTTTTTTTCTTTTTTTTTGGTCAACAAAGAGCCGAATTCTGGTATTCCTTCATATTAATCTGAATCACAGTGTAAATTTTATGTCATTTATTATAAAATTATATTTGATTGTGCACTACATTGTTTCACATACACCAATATTAAGGACATGGCTTTAAATGCTAAATGTGTCCCAGAAATGGAAAACAAGTTTTGGTTTTGAGTCTGCCTGAAACTGAACCATGAAGGAGGCTCTTGGCAGTGAATGCTGGCTGTAACTAACCTTTGCTTTTTCTCAGGCAGAGGCAGCTCGAGACAGCAAACAGAACCCCATGATACAGAGGAACAGCTCGTTTGCCTCATCCCACGAGGTGTGGAAGTACATCTGTGAACTGGGCATCAGTAAGGTCAGAACAGATTCATCTCACTACTGTTCAAATTGTCAGTGCCTGACTAGCTGTAGGAGCTGAGTACTGCAAACTTGCTGAAGGGCTCGTAAGTGTCTTAGTACCCTACAGCTTGTGTAGTGGAGGTGAGCTTTGTGGCTTCATTGCTTTTTGAGGAGGGTCATTGATACTGCCTCGGATTCCAGGATAGCTTGTGCATGTGGGTTTTCAAAGATGTATAAAAGAATTAGCATTCGCATTCTTGTTAACAGTCTCAGCTGGTTTATATTTCATCATTTCTCTTTAGGTTTACATATATACTTCAAAGAGTTTTAGGGAAGGGAAAAAATAGAAGAGGAAAAATACCCTGCAATTACTGGTCACTATCAACAAGTATATTTTTAGCAATCTTGTCTTTTTCTTCTTTTACGATCATTTTCCTGCAAAACTGGAACTGTATCATGCTAGGATGATGGAGGCACCTCAGGTGCATAGGGAAGTTCTTTTTGGTAAACCAAGGCTAGTGCAAATCAACAGTGCTCAGGAGGTAGGGGGTAATAGCAGTTGCTTTTCTTTTTGCCTCTGCACAACTCCAGAAGTTCCCAATGAGACTAGTATCCTTTTCTGGACTAGGTTAGAACTCTAAGGATTTGTTACTCATGGTGTTTGCTCATTTCCTCCTTGCAGGACTCACTGGCATGCATCTTCCCTAACATCTATTTCACAAATTGTTTCATAGGTGGAGTTGTCAATGGAAGACATTGAGACCATTTTGAATACGCTGATCTATGATGGCAAGGTGGAGATGACCATTATTGCTGCCAAGGAGGGGACAGTGGGCAGTGTGGATGGGCAGATGAAGCTGTACAGAGCTGTTAGTCCTCTCATCCAGCCCACTGGACTAGTCAGGACGCCCTGTGGACTCTGCCCCGTGAGTAACTAATTCTGTGTATCATTAGTCGGTGCATGCAGCTCCTGAGCACAGTCCTGCAATGGCCAGATGGCACATTGCAGGCTCTGCCCACGAACCAGCCTCGTGGCTTTCTAAGCCAGCTGTGCTTAATGCTGCCCGTGATGCCTTAGCTGTGGTGTAACAGGCAGGTTCTGTAGTCGGTCTAAAAACCTGCTCTGCCAGGTGTTTCCCACTTCCAGCCTGTCTCTTTACTGGACTGTATGTGAAAGGATGCTGTCAACTGTCGCCTTTTCCAAGCTGTGTTATATTTCTGATCCCAGGTTTGCTTGTGTTTTAATAAGCTACCTTACTTCTGTCTAGCTTTTGGTCTCTCCTCCTGTGAACTGCTTTGTAGGTAAAACTTGCCAGCATGTTCCTTTGTGGTGGGATCTGTTTTGCTCTTTTCCCTCAGAGCTGCTGTAAGGTTTCCTAGATTTTAGCCTCTGTTAGACTAATGCTGACCTACTGGGGAAGGAGCAGAAAACATGGAGCACGCAGCAAGCATGATCCAGCTGGAAGTAATTACTCTGCTGACACAGGGCTTTCTTTTTTGCAGGTTTTTGATGATTGTCACGAAGGTGGTGAGATTTCTCCATCAAACTGTATTTATATGACAGAATGGTTGGAGTTTTAGAGTGAAAGAAAACTGTAAACTGGATTCTTGCTCCACAGACAAGGCGACAAACAACTTGCTTTTTTTAAAAGCGGACTTGTAAATTTGTAAGCAACTTCAGGACATGGAGTGACAAACCAGCAATGTATCAGTTGTGTGAACTATCCTGGGAGCGGTCTGGAAATGGAGTCAGAGCTGAAGATAAAAGCTGAAGTGGAAATGTAGATCCATTCTTGAACCAAAATTGAAGGTGGCAGATAAGGTGGTTAACGTTAAAACAGATTTCTAAGCAACAGTTCAAAATAAAGTTCAAACAATGTTGAGACATTTTTGTCTTAACATTGATCAGTCCCTCACAGCTCATCAGAAAAACTTGCTAACAAGTGGCACCAAGAATGAGATCCCAAACTTTGCTTTCAGACTAATGTTACTGATGGATGCTTAAGTTCTAAAGCTGACACTATTCTCCCATGATAGCTTCCATCTAATTGAGGACTAAGAATCTGATATGTCAAACAGAATTCACTGATTCTTTATTATCTTTCTTACCTGCTAATTTATCATTAAACCCCTGATTTTTGTTACATACATCTGTGCGTCATTTCCTATATTGCTGCCTCGTGATGCATTTGTTGCATGTATTCCTTCATTATCAAATCTCTAGTGATGTTTTCTGTAGCTATATCACATACACGTATAACTCCACTGAAATTTTGAGTAGATATATTCTGGGAAGATCTGTTTTCCACAAGAGAAAGGGTTCCTATGGCCTGATGATACAGAGAAGTTTTTTATAGATTTTACAGATTATCTGAATACCAGCAAACTTGTGTTTCTCTTGAGTGTGACTCTGTGTGACTCCTTTTTCATAAATATGAATACTGTCCATATGTGGTCCAGCCAGCTCTTCCAGCATCCAGAGTAGCAGAGGGCTGGAATGACACACTAGCAGGCAGGGCTAGACCAGACAGTCTGGTCCCTGTACCACTTGCTGTCTGTGGCTTCAGCTGGCTCTGTCCAGGCTGGATCTCTTCACAATTACTCAGTATCTTCATAACAGTCTCCCAGCACTGGGGAACAATCAGGGAGTCAAGCACAATACTGGGCCTGTTGCATCTGGCTATTTTCAAATGTGCCTGGCTGAAAATAAGAATGAAAATAAGCCCTTCTGGTCACTGCGTTGGGAGGGTGATGGGAAGGCACCTCTGTGGCTGAGATAGCAGCATCCTGGGTAACGTAAGAGAGGGTTAAAGTAGATTTTGGAACAGTTTACCTCATTAGCATAAGACTTTACATCAGCCCTTATCAATGCCATCCAGGAGTTTGCACGTTCTAAAAGCAGTCTGGATCACATATAAAAGTGCTCAAATCTTGCTTGATTTCCATTCCCCCTCTTACAGGATGGATGGAGGACAGAGCCCAATGGGGGTAAGTGCTGTACGAAGAGTAAAAAGCCCCCACGGTTCCTGTCCCCTACAGGGAGGGTATGGATGCAGAGAGAAAGGCTCCTTGTGTGGGAGCACTTAGGTGTGTACTGGAGCAAACAATGAGTACTGATAAGCTGGCAAGTCCATGGAAGGGCTTTGATTGTCTCAGCGAGGTGAGCAGACCCAGCAGGCTCTCCTTTTGCTGCAGCGTTGTCTCCAGGTACAAGGGGCGCATATCTCTACAGAGGCAGAAGAGCTCTTACAAAAGAGATGTGGGGGTGAAATGATTGGAGCTTTGTTCTTCCTCTGCCCCCTTTAACCACTCAGCACAGTGAAGCCAAGGGGAAAATGCTGTTCTCTTCCCTGGAGGGAGCCTTGGATCAGACATCCGTTATTCGACCAAAGGTAATTTCACTGAGATGTGGGCCTGGGGTTGCCTTTGTCTTCCTGTCTTCAAAGGGGACCTGACACAATGGGCTCCTGAGTCCTGCTGCTGCAGAGATAACACGATGTTTGTGCTCCACTGCAGCTAGAAGATAACTTCCAGGGAAACAACACGACTTTATCATGCAGGTATGTCACTTTATGCTCTATAACCACGTTCATTGGCAATCACAAAAAGGAGAGAAAGCTTCTCCTCAGTGAAGAGCTTTAGGAAGTAGACAGATGGTTTATTAAGCTCTTTAAATTTTGGCATTGGGTTTATCTGGCGTTGATGACCTTCGTAGTATCTGAAACTTCTTAGGGTTGAAGCTGTAACAAGACTTGGCAGATTTGGAAAAAAGGGCTTATAAGGGAAAAGTAATTTCAATTTCCTATCTGTAAGATAGTAATCTGTCTGATCTAGTTCTATATGAATCAGACAAATTATCTTTCTGTCACTTTGGTTCTTCATGACCCTGGCTAATATATCAGCCTGAAATTCTTATCTGAAGAGGGAGTAAATGCTAAAAGGTAGCATTGATAGTCTCCTTGGTTTTGTCAATCTCCCTGGTGAAGCTGTCCCTATTCCAAACTGGTATGAAATGCTCTGAGGAAGGTACAACAGTAGCTCCAGTACTCAGTATGAAAACACGTGTAGAAAGCTGAGTTATCCCTTAAAACATGGATGACAAATTGGAAACATGATCTGCTCATTTATTTACGCAGGCCTCATACAAGAGGTCACAGTTCAGCTGCTGCAGGACCACGAGATCCCTCCTGAGCTGGAGAGAGCTCATCCTTGCTTTCATAAGCCCTGATCCTGCTGTCAACCCATGAGCCCCTTTTGAGTGGTTCCCTCACTAGCAGTAGCCAACTGTCCACAGGCAAGTTGGAGGGTGGGCACACCCAGATGCTATTTTGGCACGGAATCAAGTGCAAAATTGCTTTTTAATTCTAAGAGAAACATTGACTATGGTAGCTGGCTGCATTGTGAAGTGACAGTGTACACCTGGCAGATATTGTCTGGCATGTGTAGCTTTTACACTCCAAAGTTTAAAACATTAGGATGAATGGCAAACTTGAAGCTTTGATATCGAAAACATTTACGCCGTGGCTGAGTGGCTGTTCAGTTTTTTCCTGGGGTGGGTTGGTTGGTTGGTTGGTTGGTTGGTTGGTTGGTTGGTTGGTTGGTTGGTTGGTTGGTTGGTTGGTTGGTGGGTTGGGGTTTTTTTATTTTTACTTTGATGGTAACTGACCCGTTGGAGGTGTGGTGGGTAATTGTTCCTCTGGTGCTATTAGAGCACCATCTCCTGTCTCTTCCTGGGATGGCTCCCCCCAAGGCTCCAACAGGGAAAAAGCTCGGTCTGAACCCACATTGGTTTCTTTTTTGCCTCCACGTGCAGAGCAGATTTTGGGAAGAAACTGTAGTGAGTGGAGACAGCTGGGTGTCGTATTGCTGTTGAACACTTGATGCTTTGAAACAGGCTACGGACACCTCAAACAGAGCTGTCCTCTGCCACGCACAGACCACCTTTCCCTCCTCTTGCTCCACTTGGCTGGGACTTTCTGTCATTTCACCTGTGAGAAATGCATGACCAGGCCCTCCTCAGCCACGCTAAGCCCAGCTTAGCTTGCAGTCTGGAGGAGACGAAAAGGTATTGTGACAAGCTCTGCGAATGGTGTCCAGGTTGTTGAAAATGTTCACTTTCAACCTGAGAAAGTTGGTCATTGCACTTTGCTCACTCTTCGGGAGATCTTCTGGGGAGTGGGAAGGACAGGGAAGCTCAAAGCTCTCTTCTCTTTCAGCTGTTAAACACAAACCAAGTTGGGGCTTGTGTAGGCAGCCTGTGGTGTTTTCCTTTCTCCCACTTTTTGAGAAAGCTTGTGACTCTTCCAGGAAATGCTTATGGGAAAGCTTCTACTTCAGTTATTTGGCCCACAGACACAGGGCTTTAAGATTGTGCTCCTCTTCCAAACTGCTTTGGTTTAACCCAGCAGACAGGTAAACACCACACAGGTGTTCCCATACTTCCCCCCAGTGGGATGGGGGAGAGAATTGGAATAAATGGTAAAGCTTATAGATTTGGATAGACAGTTTAACAGGGCAGAAAAGGAAGGGAAAATAATGGTAAAAGATTACATAAAACAAGTGATGGACAGTGCAGTTGCTCCTCCTCAGCTGACCATTGCCCAAGGAGTGCCCAAGCAGTGGGCTGGAAACCAGCAGCCAACTCTCCCCAGTTTTACTGTTCAGCATGACACCGTATGGTCAGGAATAAGGAATATCCCTTGAGCCACTTGGGGTCAGTTGTCCTGTCTGTGTCCCCTTCCACATTCCTAGGCACCCCCAGCCTCCTGGCTGGCAGGGCAGCATGAGAACCTGAAAAGTCCTTGACTTAGCGTTAAGAACTGCTCAGCAAGAACTAAAACATCAGGGTGTCATCAACATCTTCCTAATCCTAAATAAAAAATGCAGCACTAAACCAGCTCTGAGGGAGGAAAATTAACTCTGAAAGTTGAAAGCAGGACACAAATTCACAGTAGTTACTCAGTATTTTAGTTAATCTAATGCTTGCAGGGGGGTGCACTATGGCCTTTAAGCCCTGGGTCCTAGTAAGGCTCTTTGCAGTTGAGATGTGGCAATGGGAGGAAGATGTAAATTGAAAGACAAACAGGCAACTTCAGAAAAGCAGATTTGCTTTGCCTCCTACTGGGAGAGCCAGTCCTGGGTCTTAGAATGCTAGCAGTAGTAGTAATTTGAATTCTATGCACTTTAGCATACACACATCAGCAGTATGTTTCTACTTTTTTATTCCCACTGTATTTGGGATGTCAGGAAGCGGGGAAGGCAAAACTAATGTTCACCCCACACAGCATTTCATTTTGCTTTGTTTTGGACCTGGAACGGTAGTCTGCACATTCCAAACACAGATTTCTGTTGCATTTTAAAGAAAGAAAACAGGAAAAAAAAAAACACCAAAAAACCCCAAAGCTTGACAGTGTATGGGTGAGTGAACTTGATCACAGGGCATTTATTTCCTTTAAGCAAAGGTGGAGCAGTGCCTACGTGGAAGCCAGGGGAATATTTATAAGCTGACCACTGCGTGAATTTAAGGCAAACACCCAAATTATTAGAAGCAGATTGAGGTATTTCACTGCAATGCCTTTGCCCCTTGAATACGTGTGAAAGTCTGAAATGGATTCAGCTCCGTGCATTCAGGTAGGACAAATCTCACTTGCATGGCTTCACACAAAGCTGCAGGGGATGATTCCTGTCTTGGGCTCACTAGGAAAAAGGCTTTGCCTCCTTGGCTTTGGAAGAGAATCTGGGAAGCAACAAAAGATGGAAGCAATAGGAAAAGAGTAAACATATTTGCTTAGTTTCAAGGCAGAGACAAGTTTCTGGGGCAAGTCAGGTGTGCCAAACCTCTACCTCATATCCACAGGCTCCCTGAAAATTGTGTCCATCCCCAGACCTCTCCTCTCCAGAGGGTCTGGGCACTGCAGGCATCTTCCCAGTGGGCTGGGGTACAGATTTCCTGGCAGAGTAATGAACCATTGTGGCCTCAAGGAGACGTGGGGGTAAAGCTGGTTCAGGGAACAGAGTGGGAAGAAAATCCGATGGATCGTTCCTGCCTTGCTGCTGGGCTGGATGGCCTCACGACTTTGCCCAGCATGTGTTGCTGAGCCAACGTGCTCAGGGACAGAAGCCTCGGCCCGAGAGAGGAGCCGGGAACTGAGACAAAGGTGAGACTGTGTGGGGCTCGCAGTTCATTTCTTTAAAAGTGTCTCTGTGTTATTAGTGGAGTGTTACTGATAACCTTTTCCCAGGAAGTTCTAGGCTCACTGCTGAACACGACAGCACGCTCCCAAGCAGCCCAGCCCCCTGAGGGCAGAGCTGCTTCCCTCATGCCGTGCCAGAGCAGGAACGCGGCACCGCACCCCACACTTCACAAGGACGCCCCGGCCATCCATCGCCATTCCAACGCGGAACCTGCCGCCCTTAGCCAAGATGGCCTCGCTGACGCCGCCGTCCCGCCATGTTTAGTAGGGGCACGCCGCTCCCCGCCCCCCGAGTGGCCGTGCAGGGTGCCCTTAGCCAAGATGGCGGCCGAGCCTCATCAGGGGCGGGGCGGGTGTGCCGCCGCCGCCATCTTGGCTGCGGGCAGCCCGTACCGCTGAGGTGGCCTTGCCGGGCGCGCGGGGCGTGCCGGGAGGGAGCGGCGCGAGCGGCGCGGGCAGGTGGGAGCGGCGGG
>VYXC01003149.1:443822-458276 GCA_013397175.1 Platysteira castanea
GCCCCTGTGAGGGGGAAGGGGTCGGGGGCGTCCCCTTGCAAGGGGTGCTGGGGGGCCAGTTGTGTCCCCTATAGGAGCGTCTGGAGGGGGCGGTCAGTGGTGTTCCTTGAAGGGGTGTCGAGCGCGATCAGTGGTGTCCCCTGCCGCGGTGCTTGCATGGCGGTCAGCAGTGTCCCACAGAGCAGCACGGGGGCTCGGTGGTGTTTCCTTTGCCCGGGGTGGGGATCGGCAGTGTCCCCCGGGGCAGGGCTGTGGTCAAGCGTGTCCGCTGTGGAGGGTCAGCAGTGCCGCCTGCAGCAGTGCAGCGGGTCAGTGCTTTGCCCTGTGGCCGTGCTGGAGATCAGTGGTCAGGGGGCGGAGGTGGCACCTATGGCTGCCCAGGGGATCTATGGTGTCCTCTGTAGCCGTGCCAAGTGCAGCAACTGGGTGATTACACCTCCCCTCCTGCTGTCCTGACCCCAAAGTAGAGCCACAGCCGATGGCAAACCCAGCATAGCAATCAAGGCTCTGCCTGGGGCAGGGAAGTGGTGCTGGGCTACAGTTGGAGAAACATGGAATAAATCTGCCCTGTGGCTGTGCTGCATACCTGAGATGTCAAACGTTTGTCTTGCTTTTCTGATGTGCAGGATCTTTTACAGGCAGACTTGAGCTCTGCCGTTCNCCCGTACCGCTGAGGTGGCCTTGCCGGGCGCGCGGGGCGTGCCGGGAGGGAGCGGCGCGAGCGGCGCGGGCAGGTGGGAGCGGCGGGCTCCGAGGGGNGCCCAGGGGATCTATGGTGTCCTCTGTAGCCGTGCCAAGTGCAGCAACTGGGTGATTACACCTCCCCTCCTGCTGTCCTGACCCCAAAGTAGAGCCACAGCCGATGGCAAACCCAGCATAGCAATCAAGGCTCTGCCTGGGGCAGGGAAGTGGTGCTGGGCTACAGTTGGAGAAACATGGAATAAATCTGCCCTGTGGCTGTGCTGCATACCTGAGATGTCAAACGTTTGTCTTGCTTTTCTGATGTGCAGGATCTTTTACAGGCAGCCTTGAGCTCTGCCGTTCATCCCGACAGACCTATTTGTGGTGAGGGTGTGTACTGAACTCTTCTGTTTGTCCATCCAGAGAGGGAGGTGGAAATATAGGGCAATTCTCCCTAAGCTTGATTTACATTCTTAATAGCAAGGAAGAAGAAAATTTCAGTGAATTTGGAGTTCTGTAGGAAAATGTTACACCAAAACTTCCCCTCCTCTGAGGGGAGGTGATGCTTCTGATTTCTCATGCCCACCTGAATGTCCCACCTGCAGTGAGGACCAGGAGTAAGGTAATCTTGGAGCATCTGCAGCTGTAGGTGAACTTCTGAGTTTCCTTGTCTGAAGCAGACAAGGTGGAGCTGCTGCTTTTGGGTCTGTGAGTTGCTGCTAGTGCTGTGTGGTGTTTACGATCTGGATTTAACAAATGAGTTTTTTGGTAGGCTTGTCCTTGCCTTTCTCAGAGAAATCAAAGGTAGTGATGGCCTGGAAGCTCTTGTTTGTGTCTTATTTTGAAGAGTTCAATAAGGCAACCCAGATAGTGACTCATCTGTTGTTTTGGGGATATTCCTCCTTGATGTTTTCTGAAGTCTACTGGACTCTCAGTTCCTTCCTTACTGGCAGTGGGACAATGATGCCATGCAGAGTGGGTGTTCAAAAGACCTTTTTTGACATTTTGTCATGTACTCCTTTCCCTTTGTAAGCAGGTCAGGCTGGCAGCCTGGTGACATCTGTGATTGTTTTGGTCTCAGACTTGGCCTCGTTTTCTCCCTGCAATGTTTCAGCTGAAGGCTCCAGGATGTGTTGCAAATCTACCCTGTTTTCCCATACTGACCCAGTCAGGCAGGATTGCCTGGAGGCCAGCATGAGGCTGATTGGGTTTTGAGATGTTAAATGTGAATCATAAGAAAAAAAAAACCCTTGCATTCTGACTTTGAGTGTCAGCTTTGCTTGTTTCTTTGTTGGATTTGGTGATGTTTTAATTGGCTGTAATGTTGATGAGAGCAGTGGACAGAAGAGATTATTGGAGTCATGTGGTTCATTTGATAATGGGATTAATTCATTATACTGTATTGGCTTTGTCCTGCAGTGTCTTGTGCCCCTACCTGTAGTTGACCTGCTGAGCTCCTTTGCAGGCCTGTTGTCCACACAAGTGGCTGCTGCCTGAACTTGCCTTCTTCTGTCTTTCCAGAGCTTCTGCAGGGCCATGGCGACGTACCTGGAGTTCATCCAGCAGAATGAGGAGCGTGACGGAGTGCGCTTCAGCTGGAACGTGTGGCCCTCCAGCAGGCTGGAGGCCACAAGGATGGTCGTGCCCCTGGCCTGTCTCCTGACCCCGCTGAAGGAGCGTCTGGACCTGCCCCCCGTGCAGTACGAACCAGTGCTTTGCAGCAGGCCGACCTGCAAAGCTGTGCTCAACCCACTCTGGTAGGAATTGCTTGGCTGGGGATGCTAGGAGAGGCTGGATAGCACTTAATTTTCATCTGAACTTCACTACTTCCTTATTCCTCTTTTTCTCTGCCCCCTGCCTGGCAGCCTCTTTCATTTAGATGTGGTGGGCTTGTTAAAATCCGTACATAAACATGCCTGTCACTAGAGCTGGCAAAAGTGAAGGAGACAGGCAGGTCTTTGGGGAGAGAGAGAGTCCTCTCTCTCTGACTTGTTAAGTCACAGAGTCCTCTCACCATCGCAAAGAATTTTGTGGTGGATGAGGAAACTCAAAATAAACAAAGATGCCCATTATACTGATATTGTGCTCTGGACTGTGATGTTCACTTGCTTTCCTGCTTCCTACACATCCTGCTGCTTGTGGGGCAGTTCCAGTATGAGCATAATGAAGTAATTTTAGAGGAATATCTCCGTCCCAAAATCATGTGATGATCATGTGTACTTGGAGTATGGTGCTAGGCTGAGAAAAAGCAGGGAATGCCAGCAAGAGGAAGTGAAATGAGATCAAAGCCATGGAATGAGAACGTGGCAAGGCATCCCGCTCTAGCAGGATGTTGTAACGGGCTGAGGAGAGTAAACTCTGTGGGACAGGGAACAGCCTGTTTGTTCTGTGTTTGCACAAGATCTGGGTGGATGGCTCCTGTTGCTCTGGGACTGGAGCACTTGTGTGCTACAGCTGCGCAAACAATAAGACAATGAGATAAGCCTAAGTGTAGTGAAAGAATGATCAGACCCAAGTCTGTGTCTGCCAAGGGCTAAGCTTCAGAGGGCTGTCAGTGGTCCCTCATGCTGACAAGCTTGGAAGTGGCAGGGCTGCATGAGCTAATGAACTTCCTGGTAACAGAGCAAGAGCAATCCCTAAAACATTTGCTGTTCGAGCTGGAGTGTCTGTTTCTTCCTCAGTGCTGTGAACCAGCACAGATTAATGAATTAATTGTGAAGCTGTGCTGTAAATTTTTCCCGAAGTCATGCCAATGTCTTATCTTTCCCTTGCAGCCAAGTTGACTATCGGGCCAAGCTTTGGGCTTGTAACTTCTGTTTTCAGAGAAACCAGGTAAGTTGGAAAAATGACTTCCACCTTTTCAGTGAACATTTTATTGACAGCCTTCCCTGGACATTAAGCATAAATTCTGCTTCTCCGGATCCCTTCCCTTGGCCTTCTTCTGTTGCTGAACCCAGCCCAGAGTACGGTCTGGTTTACCTGACATCTTGTCAGTGGTTGTACTGGCATGCAGAGCATAGGAAGGAGATAAAAATGCTATTTTGTTCCATGTGTTTCAGTGTGTTTTTTGCATTTGATATTTATTATTCTTGCAGAATATGAAATTCATTAGATTTGAGTAGAGTTTTGCCATCAGAAACTACAGTATGGCTAAAAGAATTTCAACTAATACATTGTTGCTGCTGCAGTCCTACCTTTTATTTACAGTGGATGGAACAGCTGTCCATCCTGCTGGCCACTTGTTATCTGTGCTTAGGAGAACAGCACTGTGGGTTTCTTGTCATGAATTAATCGGGTTGGTGCAGTCGCAGTAAATAAAGAGTTGAATAACCACATCATCAGCAGGACAAGCTCTGTACTGCAGAGGAGAGGCCTACATTTTTGTCCTGCAACTTCCTTGTCCTAATTTTTTGTTCTCTTTTTCAGTTCCCCCCAGCATATGCAGGCATTTCTGAAGTCAATCAACCAGCAGAGCTGATGCCTCAATTTTCAACAATTGAATATATAGTGCAGGTAAATGAACCACAGGCGAGTTTGAAGCCCCCAGAATTGTCTTGCTTGAGACAGATGATATACGTGTAAAAGTTTCTTAGGATAATGCAAATAAATACCATGTCTGCAAGGTGCTTAAAAAGGGGCTCATTTTATTCCTTGGCTGGAGGCTTTATAAACTGTCATCTCTTCCCACATCAGCGAGGTCCGCAGACACCGTTGATCTTCCTGTATGTTGTGGACACGTGCTTGGAAGAGGAGGATTTGCAGGCCCTGAAGGAATCCCTGCAGATGTCCCTGAGCCTGCTGCCTCCCGATGCCCTGGTGGGGCTCATCACTTTTGGCAGGATGGTCCAGGTTCACGAGCTGAGCTGCGAAGGGATTTCCAAGAGCTACGTGTTCCGGGGCACCAAAGACCTGACAGCCAAGCAAATACAGGTGTGCTCTGCCATCCCTCAGGCCAGGGGCTTGTACCTATCAGCTCTGTTGGGCTCTCAAGCACAGGGCACCCTGGGGGAAAGGATGGCTCACTGCTCTTAATTTTGAGCCTGTTGCCCTCCCAGTATCTGTCCTGTCTTTTTGCCTTTGTAAATTTCTTGGAAGCTTGTTCAAGGTTGAGTTTGTGTATCTCACATAATGGACCCATGATCCATTCCTAATGGCAGCGCAAAGATGAATAATTTTACAGATGTAAATATATTTAATGCTGCGGTACTGCAGGCCTCAAGGTATATTAAATAATAATATAAACAATATGTTTAATGTTTTAATAGTGTATCTCCTCTGCCTCCTGTTTACTGTTGTCTAGGATATGCTTGGGCTTTCAAGGCCAGCTGTCCCCATGCAACAGGGAAGACCTCTTCAGACCCCAGAGCAACCTGTTATTTCCAGCAGGTAAGCTTCACCAGCACAGCACACAGCAGGGCAGATGTTTTATGCCCCTTTATGTCTGTAGGTCACTCTTCTAACCCTGGGTTTCCCAAGAGGGGAAAGAAGATTAAATGGCATTGTCTTGTCACAATTTTGTTATTTCCCTCTTTTGAGTACAGTTTTCTCTTCCTCAGCTCCCCTGTTTCAGTGGCAGCTCTCATGCATTTCAGCAAACTAACTCACCTTTGAACTTTTTTCCTGTTCTTTATGTGACTTTGCCTTCTTGTCAGTTCCTGATGTCTTGCTTTGATCAAATTTTTTATTTTGCACAAGCTTGTTATCTTGGAAAGTTTGGATGTAAGAAGGCAACCTGCTGCGTGTCTCTACTTCTGGTTACTGTCTCAGTGCAATTTATGTGTGTCAGGAGCAAAGAGGCACTTTTTTTCCTTCTCTGAACTTAGAAGCAGGAAAACATTTTATTTGAATTTTTGCAGGTTCCTACAGCCCGTGCATAAGATTGACATGAATTTAACAGATCTCCTTGGAGAGCTGCAAAGGGACCCATGGCCAGTGACCCAGGGAAAGAGACCTTTACGTTCTACTGGAGTGGCTCTTTCAATTGCAGTTGGCTTATTGGAGGTACTTTTAATGCTGTTGTTTGAGATGAGCAGGTCAAAGTAAACACATGGCAGTGCTTGCTGAGATGAGTGTAGGTGTCAGTGCAGCTGGGTTACAGTGGGGTGCAGAGGTGAAATTTGTCTCTACTGACACTTAAGCTGTGTTAGCACCAGCTGATGTAGCGTGGACTGGAAGGTTCCATCTAAATAGTAAAATTTGCAGGTGTTTAAAGGTCTCAGTTTCTTGTGTGTGTTGCCACACAAGAGGTGATACTACACACTGGATTTATCTGAATGTCATCTAAGATACAAGTAAAGAGAACAGAAACTGCCTCCTTCCTGTTTTGAAGACATGAAGCTTGACATGGTTTGAGTTTAAACTCACAGAGTGCTGTGACTGTCAGGAGATACATCACTATTTATCGAGGTGGCCTCTAGCAGGGACAGGTCCCCACTGACATTGCAGAAGCACATGCAGACCCTTCTCTAAAGAAAGCACTGTTGCCATTTCATCAGTTTCCTTTTTTTTTTTTCCCTCCTCCCCTTCTCTGATATAAGTCTGTTTTTATTTTAGGGCACGTTTCCAAACACAGGGGCCAGAATAATGCTGTTCACAGGCGGACCACCAACACAAGGGCCAGGCATGGTGGTGGGAGACGAACTGAAAACACCCATCCGTTCCTGGCACGACATAGAGAAAGATAATGCAAGGTTCATGAAGAAGGCCACCAAAGTAGGTGCTGGTGCATGCTGGGTGTGTTTAAAAGCTACAACTGAATATTGTGTCAGAACACCACATGTGTTTCATGGTTGTCCCTTGAAAGGCCTGAGTCTTTGTGTATGTTAAATTATAAGAATGGTCAAGGGAAAGGGTAAGAAAGACTTCCTCCTAGTTCTCCGTCGTGGTCTTGTGCCTTCTCAGAGAAGAAGATATTTCAGTGTTGTTTCTTAGCTGATGGTAGGTGGAGAGTTTGTTCATCCACATCATTGTATCTCCTGGGGAGGAAAAAGCCTGTCTCCCAAGGATTGGTCATTTCCAGAAAGCCTCCTTTGTTTTCTTGACGTATAAAACAACCATTAAAATAGTAAAAATGTCAGATATTAAATGTTGCTGTCAGCTTAGATAAAGCAGGATGACACCTCCTCTCTTAACTATCATGTGGAAATCTTTGGGTTCCCACTAAGTCATCACAGACTCGATGATTCCGTGTCATTTATGTACTGTCTATATTTGAGAGAGTAAACTCAGGCTCATCCAAATGCATCCCTGCCCCCTAGAAGGGAGCAGTGTGCTGCAGCCAACATCTGTTTGGTTACCACCGCACTGGTGTGGTAACCACTGCCCCATCTGTACCTTGTGTTGGCCTGAGATGGGGAGCAGCAGAAATCCTGCACATTGCAGCCTCCTAACCCCCGCGTGTGTTCCCAGCACTACGAGACTCTGGCCAACCGCTCTGCGGCCAATGGGCACTGCATCGACATCTACGCCTGTGCCCTGGACCAGACGGGGCTGCTGGAGATGAAGTGCTGTGCAAACCTCACTGGGTATGTTCACAGCAGGGCAGCACACAGCTGGCACCTGCTTTTTGGGGTTTTTTTGGAGGGGGAGAACGGTTCAGAAAGCAGTTAAGTGTGCTGTCAGGGCAGGAGGGTTTTTATCATTCTGTCCTAAAATGTGGTTTGAATTTGCCAGGAATTGTATGGCAAGCCTCACCTGATCCCAGTCCACATTTCTGGAGTCTCAAAGCAGCATGTGAATTAGCACTGCTGTTAGGAAACTCGATGGTGGGTAGAAGCTTTCCTTGTGTGAGCCAGATTTTCTCTGCTTAACAGCTCGCTTATGCTTTCTCCAGGGATTCTTGAGTTCCCTGGGTCCAGTTTTAAATGACATCTCTCAGGCATAAATGTCTATGTTCCATACTGCTGAAAATAGTCTCTGTGAGGAAGGCTGTGTGCTAAACCAGGCCTTTTAGGAACTTGGCATGTCTTACTGCAAGTGCAAGGTGTTTGTAAATAATCCCTCAGTGCTCAGTGGGGAGAAGAGAGACTGTTTGACCCTGTGGTTGTGTTACTGAGCTGCATCTGGTCAGGCCTGAGTTTGCCAGGGCACTTAGGGAAGGCCCAGCACAGCCCCATGCACCTTCCTTGTGCTGCAGTGGTGCAGCCACCCCTGGTGTAGTGTGGGTGGTTCCAGCCCTGCTCAGGGAAAAGCAGGCTGAGCAAAGAACTTCCCAGGGCTGAACATTTTGAAGACAGCTAAAGCAATGGCAAGAAATAGAGCTGAGAAAGCAAACTGGCAAAGATGGAGCACTAACCTGTTTGGCTTTGTAGGAGGCACCCATGAATCTGCACTCCCTGGTGTGAATCCTGCCTGTGCAAAGGCATGCTGTAAAGCAGTAACTGCACGTGTTCGCATGTGTCAGAGGTGCAGGGGTTGTATCCTTTGTACTTCTAGTTCCCAGTTGCTTCAGTTCCCCTGTGTACCATTTTTTCTTTCCCAGGGGACACATGGTGATGGGAGACTCCTTCAACACTTCTCTCTTCAAGCAGACCTTCCAGCGGGTATTTAGCAAAGGCTACAATGGGGAATTTCGGATGGCTTTTGGTGCAAATCTGGATGTGAAGGTGAGAGATTAGTTTGCTTGGATGACAGGAATAGAAATACAGGTGCTGTTCATTCAAGTTTCAGTCTCTGGGGTGTTTGGAGGGTAGGAAGGTCTACATGTTTGAGGTCAGATGTAGTGCTTCTTTGGGAGAAGCACTGTACTGGAGGGCTTTTTATTTGGAAGCTTAGTAAGTTTGTGGGTTTTGTTAGGTGTTTTTTTTGTTGTTGCTTGGGGTTTGTTTGTTTTATTTTTGTTTTGTTTTAAGGCAGCCTCTCCTCACTCAACAAGGAGCATTTCATACCATCTCATCCCTATAAATATGTCTTCATGGTTAAAATGTGGCTCTGTAGATTCTCTTACCTTCACTAATTGTAGCAGTAGATGGTCTGGGAAAATATACCATCTCATTAAAGCTGAGCAACTGATTTAGACTGTGTGTATTCTATTTGACTGACTTCATTAAAAAAACACACCTTTTTTTTTTCACCTTGTTCAAGACCTCTAGGGAGCTGAAAATTGCAGGAGCCATTGGACCGTGTATATCCCTGAATGCTAAAGGGCCATGTGTCTCTGAAAATGTGAGTTTCTGACATGGAAAAATCTTTAGTAAAGAAGTAAATAAACAATGCAAAGTTTCTGTCTAGACCTATAGCTCAGCTAGAAAGTCAGAGTTTTCAAGGAAACATCCCTAGGAAATAACAGCCTTTCCTAGACTAAATTCTTGCTTACTGAGGCTTTCTTTTAACTGCATGGCCTTCAGTAACTTCATTCACACCCAAAAAATAAGGAATCCAGAAGACCTCCCATTACTTGTACCTCTAATCAGAATTTAACGTAAGCTTGCCATTCTTGCAGCTAGAGGAAAATTGCTGCTTTCTTTTTGATTCTGTGCAGGAACTTGGAATTGGAGGGACATCTCAATGGAAAATCTGTAGTCTGGATCCCAGTACAACTCTGGCCATTTACTTTGAAGTGGTAAATCAGGTCAGTCCTGACTTCTCTCTTTTTTTTTTTTTTATCATCTTTTTTTACACATCAAACTACTTGTTACTTGATCAGAAAATGCAATGGCATCCCCTGTACTGCAGGTGGATGGTTGCAAAGCAACCAAGTGTTTTCTGATGAGGAAATAATCTCAAAAATTGTTTGCCTGTGTCTCTTTCTTTTATGTGCTCTGGGGGCTTGCTACAGTTGGGAAGAGTTACGGAAAAGCCATCATGTTTTGAAGTCTGACCTTGTTTCGTTTGCAGCACAATGCGCCCATCCCTCAGGGAGGCAGAGGGGCAGTGCAGTTTGTCACTCAGTATCAACACTCCAGCACACAGAGGCGCATTCGTGTCACCACCGTAGCCAGAAAGTGAGTACCCCGTGCCAGTGCTCTGGCAGAGCAGCAGCAGCTCCACTCTGTGCTGGAATTCCTGGCTTTTTGTTGCATGCACTGGCACACCTGGATGCACACGGCACTAACCCTTTGCTAACCCTGCAGCTGGGCAGATGCACAGACTCAGCTCCAGCACATCGAGGCTGCATTTGACCAAGAGGCTGCTGCCGTGCTCATGGCACGGCTGGGAGTGTACAGGGCTGAGTCTGAGGAGGGACCTGATGTTCTGCGTTGGCTGGACAGGCAGCTCATCAGGCTGGTAAGACCACCACACTGAGCTTGGGGACATTCTTGATTTCAGTAAAAATGGAAGTGACGACAGTGATCTTTTTTCAGATTGACTTGTTTTGTTTGTGTTCTGGTCACGATCACATAGCTGTAGCACGGGATAACTCAGAACTCAGTGTGATCAGCAGATTTGAGGTGGGGTAGGCAAACATCCCATCATGCTCAAAGGGTTAAACCTGAGATTGAATAAAGGATAATGAAACACAGATTAATGCAGCTGGGAAGGTCTCTGGTTCAGCCCTCCTGCTTAAAGTAGGGCCAGCCTTGAAGTCAGAGCAGGTTGCTCCAAGTCTTGTTCAGTTGAGTTTTGAAGATCTCCAGAGATAGGATTTCTCTTGCTTCTCTCGACAGCCTGTTCCAACGTCTGATCACAGGCACTGATTTTTTTTTTCCTCCCCTGCCTCTATCCCTCAATCAGAATTTCCTTTTCCCCAGTTACCAGTCAGGTAGACAGCAAGTTGAGTCCCTTATCCCACTCTTCACCAGGCTGAACAAATCCATCTACTTCAGCCTCACTTTCTTCATAAGATGCTCCAACCCCTGACTAACTTGATGGCCTCTGCTACACCCAGTCCAGTATATCCGTGTCTGTCTAGCACTGGAGAGCCCAAAACTGGACAAACTGGACACAGCATTCAGATGTGGGCCAAGTTCAGGGTAGTCATCTGAATTAATTCTGCAACCTCCTACTGTCTCTTGCTTTGAATTTCACAAGCCCAAATTGTCTAAATCACTATTGGCCTTGTCCAAACACCCATGCGGGGTTGGTACTAACACAGTATGGCGCATCAGACCCTAAAAAACCAGGGCCAGTCAAATAGAGATTTGAGCACAAGCACAAACAGGAACATGCTGTGTGTTGAAATGACTGTGGGATCATTTAGATTTTAATTGCTAAAACCAACGATGCTTATTTTCAGTGAAACAGTTGGTGAAATGCTGGTCTGCTGCTGTTCTGCAAGAAGCAGTTGCTGCAGAAGTGCTTCATAGTGTACAAAACAGTTTAGGTGTAATGTAGTAGCCCTGAATTAAGCACCATTTCTTTCATTCTTGGATAATCTCAAATCTAGATTTTATTAATATATGTATATAAAAATAGATTGAATATTCATTCTCATTCCAGTAAGACAAAGAAACCACTGACTTAAAGAGAAATAGCCTGTAAATGTTGTAATACTTGTTCTTGCCAGGTTCATGCCTTGATTGTTTAAAAATTAACAAAACAACACCCTGCTAGAAAAAAAGGTGTTAATTCTAAAAAAAGAAAAAAATAGAAAAAAGAGGGAGATACCCAAAGTATCCATTTTGCTTCCAACAGTGTCAGAAATTTGGACAATACAACAAAGATGATCCCAACTCCTTTAGGCTGTCAGAATCATTTTCTTTGTATCCTCAGGTAAGAATGTCACTTCCCACAGTGGTGGGAAAAGTGTGCTGGGGTGAGTGGGAATGATGATAAAACATCTTGTACTATTTGTCAGATTCAGCAGGGAAGGAACAGGTGCTTTTTTAATTTAATGGACTGGTCCTGTAGTTCAGTGCTGCAAGAGACTGAGAAGGGAAGAAGTCTGAGGAGTTACTAAGGGATAGACTTTTTCCAAAGAATTTGCTGTTCAAAAATATTGGACTTGGGTCCAGAAGTTTTGGCAACTTTGGCTGACATTTCTTGTGTCACTCCTCTTTCTGGTGCAGTTCATCTTCCACCTGCGCCGCTCCCCATTCCTGCAGGTCTTCAATAACAGTCCAGATGAATCTTCCTATTACCGGCACCACTTTGCCAGGCAGGATCTGACCCAGTCCCTCATTATGATCCAGCCCATCCTTTATGCTTATTCTTTCCATGGGCCTCCTGAGGTGAGTCTGTGTTTTCCAGGAAGAGGTGAATCAACCCAAAATAGTGAGTACTCAGTTGGAGTAACACTATTTCAGCCAAAAGGCCCCTATAGATTTTAAAAAAATTATTAAAGGACAAGATACTTTTGTTTGAGATCATATCAAATTACATTTGGATGGATGTAGAAATTGCTCTCTGGCATCCTGGGATCTGAGGGCTTTGGGGTGCCTGACTTGGTTCTTTATTTTCCCCAGCCGGTGCTTTTGGACAGCAGCAGTATTCTTCCTGACAGAATCCTTCTGATGGATACTTTCTTCCAGATAGTTATCTACCTTGGTGAGGTATGGTGAAACGTGTTCTCTTTCTCTGTTTGTACTCCTTCCCTCCTGCCACGCATGCTGACAGCTTTGCTGTTAGTATGAAATAAGCTTCTTGCAAAGCCCACACAGCACGATGACTGGGTATATACATGCTGCCTGCTGGAATACAACTCCAGCCACTGTCAGAGTAAAAATAATGCTGGAATCACTGATGATGTGTTCTGCATTGAGTAGCAGCTGTTGTGTTAGCTTGGCCACGAAGGTGGTCCCTTACCCTGCCTGGAAAAGGCCAGAGAAACTCGAAATGAAGCACGGCAGAGTTACAAGATGACACATATTGTAACAGAGTTGGAAGTATTTTCAGAGGTGACAGACTTTGCTTGCAGGGTTTTCACACTTTATATACTGCTGCTCTTAAAGAAATCAGTTGGGCAGTTTTCCAGTTTTGCTTTTAATACTGGATGTTTTTGGAAGCTGCTGCTATATTCCTTCCATTATGACTGAGGGAAGTGCTTAGATACTGGCCCTTTCTAAAAGTCTTCTTGAGTTACTTTAAAGAGTTTCTATCTTCTGTTGCAAAGCAAGACACTCAGCAACTGGGTGAAATTCAGACAAGGGAAGAGCTGAGTGTCTGACCTGTGTATGTATAGAGCAGTTGCTACATACATATGGTACATGCAGTAGGTACCTTGAAAATACTGTAAGGCCAAGTCAAGATTCAGAATGTCAGTGATTTATAAAAGCTTAATTTCTGTGTTGGCACGGGCTGAAACGTACTGAAGATTTTCAACAAATGGCTCTTGCACTGCACAAATTGCTGCCAGCTTTTGTGTTGGGTGCCTGTGCTTAAATTCAGGGACAGAAAGTACTGTTGTAGCCAGAGTAGTGAAGTTGTGTGTTTGCCCCCTAAGCAGAAGTACCTGTAGCACTCCACTGCCTTAAGACATGCAGGGTAAAAAGGGAAAGGTTGCAGACACCTCTGCTCTGTTTTCATCTCCTCCCTGTCCCATCAATAGACTATTGCTCAGTGGCAGAAAGCTGGATACCAAGACATGCCTGAATATGAAAACTTCAAGCACCTCCTGCAAGCCCCACTGGATGATGCCCAGGAAATCCTGCAGACCAGATTCCCAATGCCACGTTACATCCACACGGAGCATGGGGGCAGTCAGGTAAGGAAGTTTCTGGAGGAACTCTTCCTGTTGTTGCCTAGAGCAAATGGCTCATTCTGCTTTTCTGAAGGGATGGTTCTGTAAGTCAAGCACAGTTTAGTTCTTCAAAGTACAGAGCTTGCATATTTTCTCATCAGCTTTTACTACAACTCTGTGTTTTAATAAGTTGATCACTTTGCTGTATATGCTTTTGAAATCTGAGGGTGGAAAAAAAATGAAAAAGCCGACTTAAATATGTTCTTATTCCCCAATAAAAAGGTGGGAAATAAATGATTTGGTTATGTGCCTATAGTTAGCTTGCTAGGACAGTAAAGCTGAATGATTGACCATCTGTTTCTTCATTCTCAAACACTGAGTGAGGGTATAAAATAGTTATTTTGCTCTTCCTGGGATTGCAGTTGTGCTGCGCTTGTTTGTAGCAGTGAGGAGGCAGGAACTGATGCTCCAAACCAAAGATTTGGTGTTGATTTTTGATGTGACTCTGTTACACTGGCCTTGCACTGAGCTTTTTTCTGAAGAGCAGATGTGGCATGGGGAGAACAGGGCTGGTGTTTCCTGTGCCATGGATTCCTGTTCCATGGAATCAGAGCTGCCCTGCCAGGAGAGCACAGCCTGCTGTAACAGAGCACTCCATGCCCCTTGGAGACAAGTTTTCTGTTGGAGCAGGGCTATTCTGGGACTTGAAACCTGCTTAGGTTAAATTAGTACCTTGCTTGCAAAAGCAGAAGCATTGCTGGTCATGGATCTAAAGTGGAATGAAGCCTGAGGGAGCAGACAGGTCTCTCATTTTACCAAACTCCTCCTCTTTTGTCTTTATAGGCCCGGTTCCTGCTGTCTAAAGTGAATCCTTCTCAGACCCACAATAACCTCTATGCCTGGGGCCAGGTAAGCCATGGAAGAGCTGCTCATTTGGGAATGCTGTAAAATACACATTTGCATGTTTATGTGTGCAGTAGCCATCCTGTCTCATCATGTGGCCACAAATGGTGTTACATTTGTCCATGATTCCTTATCATAGTTGTTGATAAGATAAACAGCAGTGGAGGGGAGCAGTGGATGATTGGAATGCAGTTTTCAAGCCTGGATGTCATGTATTTCCAATATTCTGGAAAAAGTAACTAGCATATGGATACATACAGATCTAATTTAGCTGACAGTCTTTTTACATCCTCTTTGCTTACCTTGTTTGTGTA